>MU619299.1:29508-43886 GCA_025201805.1 Parasitella parasitica
AATCAAAAAAAAAAAAAAAAAAAAAATCCACTCATAAAAACGTATTTACTTGCAGTGATTTGGTGCCTTTTGAGAAAAGAAAAAAAACGATCAGTAAAAGGCTATATACGAGTAACAAAATACAAGAGGTAGTTTGATTATTTTTATGCCAAGTTCACATTGTGAATAAATGCACCTTCCCCCTTCACAGTAACCCCGCAACCGCCAACTTGTCCACAGCCCTATACAATTGATATACTTTGCTTTGTTTTATTTTATTTCTTGCTTGTATGCACACATAATCTAATCAATTTGCATATCATCGCTCTTTTCGTTGGAAGTCTTTTCGCCGTCTTTTCCGTCCACATCCAGATCCTTCACATCCTTCTCTATTTGAGCAGTTGCTGATGATTCCGTGCCTTCCAAAGCATTTTCACTCTTGAAGTTATCAATCTTATTATCAATCAAATTATGAAGAGCGATAACCGCACGAATCATGCTAGACAAATAAATCAACAATAATTGATCGTTTGTCTTTGTGCTGAATGAATTGACCATATCGTTGTTTTCGAGATTGGGCAAAAGGTTGAAAATATCTTGCAGGTTGTAAATAATTTGGTGGTTGACAGGTAATTTACCACTGACGACTTTTTGCAAGTAGTCGCGGATTTCTTCAAGACGGCCTTGAAGACCTCCCAAGGATCCTAGTTGAGACGTGATGCGAGTACTTAATGTGCCAACTGCGTTATCTTTAATATCTCTTAGCAGATGTTCAACGCCAATTTCTTCAGCCTCTTCTGCCACGATTTCTGATGGAACATGCATAAATGTTTTTGTTGTAGTGGTACCGTCCTAATAGTCTGGATTCAGTAAAATGGCATAATCTCTGTGCGATATCAAAATACTCACATCCTTGATTTCTTCGATAGCAAAATAAGCATCGGTAGGAATTTCTGCATCATTAGGCTTTACATCGACAATGACGAGCACAGGATTGGGTGTGTACCGTTTGAAGAGCTCATTGATTTCTAAATCTGAAGAACGAAGCTTGGGTCCACTATGATACCAACCAATCAGCTTTTCCTTTGCTACAGAAATATCTAAGTACCCATACTGCCTCTATGTTTGTGGTAGAGTCTCTTTACCATTCACTTTTTTAAACATATCGTTCATGGCTTCCACGTAGTTGTGATCCAAAAACCAAACTGAAGGATCCTTGGGATCTTCCTCGAAAGGGACTATTTACAACAGTCAGAATACACAAACAACACAATCGCATTGCAAAATCTTACCAGCAAAACTGTTGGAAACATTGACGGTTTTTCCCTTGTTCTGTCCAAGCAGTACACCAACGACGCGCTTCTTGGTATCCTTGGCAACACGGTTGTAATGATCCGTTGCAGAAAGCAGCACAAGAGGATGAACATGAGCTGTGACGGAGGGTTGGACAGTTATAGTAGCAGGCATTTTTACTTTAGATATATCAAGAAGAAAAAGGATATCAAATACAAAGCTCAGGCCCTAATGCTCATGCTCTTTATACACACTTACGCGTACAATAAGATGCCGGAATCCTATTAAGCCAGCGGATCGTGACATCATCTCGTATGCTACAGAGTTCCTGCTTCCTGATTGCCTTTGGGCCACTGGTTTGAGCTCGATGCTGAATTAAAAGGGAGCTGAATACTATTTCTTTCTTTTTCCGTCCTTTTACTGCCTGCTTAAAAGAGACATCCGAGAAAGACCTCATGTCTAATTACAACTACAATTACATCATAAAGGTTTTTGACCTCTGATCTTTGATGAAACAGCATATTAACATGTAAAATTTGTTGAACAGTATATCATTATTGGTGATACAGGTAAAAAGAAAAAAAAAAAAAAAAAAAAAAAAAAATAGCGAAATTACATACTAAGCGTGTACATTAGGCGTAGGAAAAGTAAAGTATCCAAGAAAATCATCCGAATGTCTATGCTTTTCGGAACTAATGTATATTCTGTAGTCATGTATTTTGTTGCAGTTTACAGATAAAAGATTCATGCCAGCTCATGATTTAACCATTGGGTAAAGTATATGGCTTGAAACGTTTCAAAAAAGGGGAAGGGTTTCTTTATTAACATTGTTTCTAGAGTTGGATTCGGCACTCGTTTTATCACAGTGAATGACCAACCAATAAAACTGCAAATTTGGGATACAGTGAGTTATGTACAAGTACAAGCTAAAGTGTATCTGTACTCATTACATGTAGGCTGGACAAGAATCATTTAGATCAATTACACGAAGTTATTATAGAGGCGCTGCCGGTGCTTTGTTGGGTAAGGCTTTGTTATGATTTCAGGCACCAACTAATTTATTTACATGTATGCTAGTTTATGACATAACAAGAAGAGATACCTTTGAGCATCTACCAGTTTGGCTGGAAGGTAGTATTGTGGCTATTTACATGTAAGGTACAAAAGCTGATTGCACATTGCAGATGTCCGCCAACATGCCAACCCAAACACTGTCATCATGCTGGTCGGCAATAAGAGCGATTTGGAAAAGAATCGACAGGTTTCAAGAGAGGAAGCCCAGAAATTTGCCCAAGAAAATGATTTGTTCTTTCTGGAGACATCTGCTAAATCCTCTGATAATGTAGAACGAGCTTTTGAACAGACGGCAGCAGAAATTCAAAGGAAGATTCAGAGCGGTATCATCGATATGAACAGCGAGGTAAGTAGTGCTTTTGCTGCCTAGTTTTTTTTTTATCATTCCAACAACAATTGGCTAGACAAATGGTGTCAAACTGGCCCCTCCCCAAGGCGGATCTTCTTTGCCCTCTGCAAACAGTTCCTCGAGCAGCGGCGGATGTTGTTAAAGTAAATGTCAAAAAACATTACCCCTCTTTTATTTCATACTCTATCTCGTCCTTACATCTAATATCACATCAAATAAACTTTTTTTCATTGTTACACCTTGAGATGAAGTGAGGATTATTTTCATTTGAGCAAACGTCAATACAGTTTTAAACATTGTTGTGTTAATATGGTGCGCGACGATAAAAAATGACTTTAAGGAAGCTGCTGTTTCGTCCTTGCTGATATTGGTGCAACATGTTCTTTTCGTTATCGATGTCTGAACTGGGTTATATTATCATACAAAAACTTTTTGTGTCCTGAATCTACATATATCTACGCAATGGTTCAGTCTCTTCTATGGGCACCATTGCAGCATTGATACTTGTTTAAGGAGGCTGTGTTTCACAAACTGTCGCATAACAATCCAAAAATGTCTTGCAATTAATGAAGACTGACGTTATTATGGAAATATTCGTCTTTTACACTAACCCATAAAGACGCAAAATAGCATTAAAGCTATAGTTTGGGGCAACTAGGAATAAATCTCTGGTGTACATGTATTGATGAATATGCTGTTGTGATATAGCAGCTGACTGTGGACTGAATAAACGTTACTTGGTGAAAGGCAATTACATACAAAAAAATAATGATCAATTGACGCAATAGTGGCTTTCTCTCTGTCTCTCTCTCCCTCTCTCTCTCTTATTTTCATCGATTCAAATGCCAACATTCAACGAAATCACAGATAATAAAGTTGATGCCACTTCATTCAACGTCAGTGTCCCTGATATTCTTGATCATGAAGCATCGAGTAGCACCTTCCCGTCATCGCCATTTTCTACCTATCAAACTGATTCTAATGTGCCAAATGATGCCACAAGGACGGCACCATTATTATCTTCCACTGTAGAAAAGTCAAGAGAATCATTAATGTCTGAAATTGAAGATACAATTGAGCAGATCTTTGCTTCTATAGCCATTGGAGAATCATTCAAAGTACCCACGACATGCAGACCTCCATCGACTCTGCAAAACCAAAAGTAAGGCCATGTGCCTTATGTAGTGATGAGGGATAAACTAATACATTGCACGCTTGCTTATATACCTGCAGAAGAAAAAGACCTCCAGCTGCTGCAACCGCAGCATGTAGCGATGTTGCCAACGCTAGTAGTGGCAATACTCGCAATCTAACACTCTCAAGTAGCAGCAAGTCAACTCAGGCTTTGGCTCGCTATCTCTCTGTTTTACAGATGATTTATGAAGCGATTGCGCATAGAATTATGCTGACAAAAAGAGACATATATTATCGAAACGTCGAACTGTTTAGCAAGCAGTCTGTTGTGGATACAGTAATATATTGCTATCGTATTAGGAGGGGTGTTATTACTCGTACTGATGATTACAAAGATTGTAGATGATATGTCTCGTCATTATAATGTGCCGCGATGTTCACTAAATGTTGTTAGTATAATCGCCGACATCTATATGGTTGACCAAACGGGACTGATACATTCCTAGAGTGCAGCATCCAAGGGCCTTGTATTTGGGCCAATTATTATAAAGTTAAAGAACAACAAGACGTTGGATTGTAGTTTTAGCAGTGCGACAACAACAACAACAACAACAACAACAGTAACAACAGCTGATGATGGGCAAGTAAGTTTGCCGTTGAATACAACACGTACATCTGTTTACAAATTATTGTTTCGACTTTATATGTGCAGGGGATATTGATACCTCCTGTTCATCAAATAGTTCAAGTACAGTGCAAAGCAAAATGTATGATTGTAGTCGAAAAAGAGGCTACATTCCGCTATCTAGTCTCAATTGGATTCTGTCAGTCCTTACCCGAGAGCTGTGTATTAGTTACGGTAAGTATATCTTGTACAATGATAAAAAAAAAAAAAAAAAGGCTCAATGGCAGAGTCCCATTGTAGGGCAAAGGATACCCTGATTTATCTACTAGACAATTTGTTAAATACTTTTCGACCCACTTTACCATGAAGCGTATACTTGCACTTATGGACGGAGACCCACACGGGCTCGATATTTATGCTACCTACAAGTGGGGGACGAGGACCATGTCGTTTGATGTGTTCAACTTGGCGGTAAACAGTATAGAGCTGATTGGGCTAACATGTCGAGACCGTCAAGAGTGAGTTTGGTGGGGGTGGGGTGGACAGATGCAGATTTTCGAGAGCTAAAACAACGTGTACAGATTTCACATATCTCCGCAATGCCTGATCCCTTTGACAGAAAGAGATAGAGCAAAGTGCTTGACCATGGTTAAAACGTACAATCAAAACGAAACGCCAGGACAGAGCCAATTGATCGAGCGAGGATGGCAAGACGTGGACACTCAACTAGCGTCGCAAGGACATCGGTCATACATACGGGAGATCAACTATCTGCTGCAGTCAGGCCATAAATGTGAAATACAAGCACTTAATGATAGCGGCCCTTTCAGCTTGACAAACTACTTGATCAAGAAACTGGGCAAATATCAATAACAGCAAATATCTACACCAGCAGCAGCAGGGCCAATCAAGCTCCGTTGATATATAATAATAGCCATTTGCTTTGAAAAATAAATTGCTCCCTTGTTTCTTTACTTTTTTGATACAAGACAAACAACATGGCAGATTCGTAAGTAACATCACAGGCTGCTACATTTAGACATGGCTTTTTTCTGACAGCAGCTTACATTGCAAAATCAACAGACAACGGATGATTCTGGATCCTGGTATGTTTCTGCATTACAAGCTTCTTTTCACACGCGATACTAACTCGCCCAACAAAGCTATCCGTGATTGGGTTCTCATACCCATTCTGTTCGTGATGGTCCTCGTAGGCATTCTTCGCCACCACATTACAATTCTCATTACAGGCGCACCAAAGACGCCGCAATTGAAAGCTATTCGTGAGTCGTAAGTTTGTCTGTCTGCCTTTTGTTCGTTTCTTGAGAATTCAAGCTGCTCTCCACATTCCATGTAGAAAGGCATTGTTACGAGGATTGCGGCTACGAACGGTGGGCAATAGCATCCCACAGCATGCTTTTGCTGTTCGCAAAGCGTATCTAGCGGATGCATTTGAAAAGGGCAAGTATCTTAAAAACCCTGATGCCAACAAGGAAGGAGCAGCGCCAGCAAATCCCATGGCAGACCCTGATATGATGGAAGGAATGATGGAGGGCATGAAGAAGCAGATAACCAACATGGTGCCTCAAATGGTGATTATGGGATGGATCAACTTTTTTTTCCAGGGATTCGTAGTCATCAAGCTCCCCTTTCCTCTGACACCTCGCTTCAAGCAGATGCTGCAGAGTGGTGTCGATACTCGCGATATGGACGTCACCTGGGTCTCCTCTCTTTCCTGGTACTTTCTCAATCTGTTTGGACTCGGTAGTGTATTTTCTTTAATTCTGGGTGACAACAATGCAGCAGGTGTAGACATGACAGCCATGAGCTCAATGCCTGGTATGATGCCTGGAATGGGTGCCATGGGTGGTGCCCAACCAGGTCAGCCGCAGGATTTCAACAAGATGTTTCTGGCCGAGAAGGAGAATGTCATTATTACGCCTCATGTGTGGGATTTAGAGGACGTTGAAGAAAGGCTGTTGAAAAAGTATGGCAAGACCATTGCCTCAAAGACAACAACAGCAAAGTGCGCCACTGAGCCCGCCAGTGCTGAATCAATAAAGAAAAAGGAGCCTTCTGTGCGTGAAAAGATTCAAAAGGTTCAAAAGAGCAATAAGCGTCGATAAAAGAAAAAGTTTAATAAAAAAAAAAAGAAAAGAAATCAAGGCCGTGTCCTGGCCAAGCCTACACGAGTATTTCCAAAGTCATAGACTGAATAGTAGCTTCTTAAAAATGTATCGCCCAGGATGACAAGCGGTGTATTGGCTTCGGCAACACCAGAATAACAGAGCCCGCTCTTGTCGCCTGACGCCTGGGACATTTTGGCTCTTACTAAATCCTTGAGAAAAAGGGGAAAGTCTTGATCTCCAAGCTTGATACTAATGGATTCTGTAGAATCGCTGTCTGCAAAACTGCATGGCATTCTCCAGCCGTACATGGGGTCGTATTTTGCATCTGGGATGGCCTTATGAATGGCGTTGGACACTGCACTAGGTACGATAATAAGCGTGGTTCCAGTGTCAACTATAGCAGGCATTGCAGAATGAAGAACATTGACCCCTCCAATTTCTACACCTGTCATGTCTACTTGCCAGTACTTTTTGAGTGTCACTGGGACGTATTTCAGTTCACCCTCGAAATGGTTTTGATTAATGTCACCAAACAACTATAAATAAACGTAAGCTTGTCGGTTCTGCTTGCCGCTGCTGGTGTACTTACAATTTCGCCTTTGCCGCCATCACGATTATGTCCCAGATGAAAGCTGACGATTGGAGAAGGAATGGAACCAGCCATATGTAAATCTTCAACAATTGAGGCCTTGATGCCCGTATAAGCCAAGGGAGGGAAAGCCAAGCCAAAGATGCCGTCCAAAAACTTGTCTGAGGCAAATTCTGGTGTCTCATCACTCACCAAGCCAATTAGTTGCTGAGGCCGAGTGACGTTTCCCAAATGTACAGCATCCATGGCCGTATATCCTCGCACACTGGAACCGTCGCCGTAGGAGAGCTGCCATGTTTTGCTGTTTATCTCTTTGTAAGTGGATGACTTTGAGCCGTCAAAGCGATTATGTGTGCTGCAGCTAGACCCACATCTGGAAGAAGGCACCCAGATATCCGAGCTGCCCGTGTCAAAATCTACATTGAACTTTTGTGGCGGTGTGCCAATGGCAATTTCTCCAACGTATTCAATATCGACATAGGCACTAAACAGCTCGATTGCTGCGTTGCTGGCAGAATTCAATCTGGAATTTAGCTTTTCGTCCACAATCCCATATTTGGCTAAAGATCGCTTGACTCTTGCGGGTGTATTCATGCGACTGCCTTCAATGAAATCGAGGCCGACGCTATAGTACAAGGAGCTCAAGTTAGTTGCTATCAGTGGGTGATACGCATAGAATACTACTTTAAATGACTAAGCTGAGCTTCAACTACCATCAATAGCACCAGTGCAGTGGCGGACGCTACTAGGCTTAGTTGCTTGACCATCTTGTAGGCGATATTTGTTGGGATGCAGATGTAAATAAAAGCTGTAAACAAACTTTTGTCTCCCTTTATATATTGTACATGTACCTCTATGGCGATATAGCCCGAGGATTTTGGATCAAAGACTTTCATCAAGTCACCGAAGAAGCAAGGCTGAATCAATTTGACACAATTGGCATGTGTAGCATAACCTCTATATCGATGACGACTTGGTAAAATACGATAGATGCATGAATCTTGTAATTAATCACATGCCATGCGTTTTTGCCAGTGCTTTGATATTCAAGATATACAATACGCTTGGATTTATCAGAAGCCATATTTTCTAAGCTGGAAATTACCCTCGGGTAGATTCTTGTCTTTCCTCCTCCTTCCCCCCTCTCCCTTTGTTTCTCCATCATTCTTGTAAAATTCTCCTCTTTCATAAACTGTTATCATGGTACACCATCCTGGCCGTGTATCCATCATCGGAGCAGGCACACTAGGCGGTACCATCGCTTATAGCCTCATGCTCACAAATGCCGCTAAAGAAATACTGTTGGTGGACATGTCGCAAAACATTATCCAAGGGCAAGTGTTGGATTTAGCAGAAGTACCAAGCACAACAACAGTTCGTGCTGGTACCTTTAAAGAAGCAGGACAGTCTACATTGGTCATACTGACGGCAGACACGCCACCTAGCGACACAAATCGCCAGCAATGGCTTAAAAGAAGCCGACACTTGTTGCAGAGCATTGCATCCAGCATGTCTCCTGTGCACTCGGAAATCATGGTTTTAGTCACCAGTGATCCTGTTGATTTATATGTACAATCTTTACAATCGTATTTCCCCCACGTGTCTCCGAACCGTATTTTTGGGCTAGGCAATGCCATGGCAACAGTTCGATTCGCAGAGTGGCTCAAAGAGATGATGACTTTGTCGTTGTCGTCTTCGTTGTCTTCGTCGTCTTCGTCGCCTTCATTAGCCAAAATTACAGACGCCTACTGTATTGGAACACAGCATTTGCCAGTTGTAGTTTGGAGTAATGCCAAGGTCAATGGCTCGCCAGCGTCCGCATTATCCAATTTAACTGCACAAAGAGCCACTTGCGACAAAGTGGTTTCCAACCATCGACGATATTTGATCTGCGAGCGCAAAGGGGGGGCTTGGTTTGGCGAAGCTGCTGCTGTTACCCGACTCGTCGTGGCGATCCTCAGGCAGCAGCCTTCCTCTCGCACTGCCGATACCATTTGGGTTTTATCTGTAACTGTACCTCGTTACCAGTGTTGTCTTTCCTGGCCTGTGGTTATTTGCAACACGGGGGTCAAATGCCTGGTTGACATACTACTCTCAGCAGACGAACAAGAACAAATCCTGCAAGTGGTAGAGTCAAACGTAGCAGACTTTCAAGCAAGCTTTACTTAATTAATAAAATACCATGCATTTATTTCTTGAATAATTTATTTAATCGAACTTTGAATTGGTCGTTCAAGCGAGCTGATGCAGAGGGCCTTGGCGAGCTCGGATTAGGGAAAAACGGTTGGATGTGCAATGAGCTCGCTTTCGAGGCTAAATTAGAAGAAATATAACTATCTTGGCTTTGGGTGCTTGATCTCCTACTCGCTATGCTACCTTGGCCGCCATTGGGGTTGGATTTCTTAATCCTATTTACAGCTCTTTGGAATTTGCTTTTAAATAACTGGCCTGGGCTAGACAAAGATGGTCTTGGGAGTGGTGGTAGCAGTAAAATGTCGTCCATCAACGCTATGGTATCGATCGAGGTGATGGCTGTATGTGGTAGAATTAGGCAGTCTGGTTGGTCTGACTGGTCTGACTGGTTTGGCTGGTCTGCCTGGTCTGGCTGATCTACTAATAAAATTGCTGCAGTAGAATTGTTGTCATGGGGTAAAGGAGTCATGACAGAACCGGTTGTCTGCTTGATAGCAGTAGAAGGTTTCGAGGCTGTTTCTAGTAACAACAGCGAGGATACCTCTTCATCTTCTTCAGAGGTTGATGAAGACGAGGAAAATGTCAACATGTCGTTTTGTGATGGGGATGTAATTAAAGGGTGCTGCTCTTTTTTGGCAGTGGTGTTGGTTTTAAAATTCCTTTGCTCGTCGTACTCGAGTTCTTGATGTATGGCAGACCAGTCGATGGAGCTATTTTCTTGTAAATGGTGATGATTCTCATCATCGCTGACAAAATTAAAATGTGTGTCTAGCCTTGGTAATGTAGTTGGACAGGATGGAAATTTCATGAGGTTCTCGAAATCTATAGAAGAAGCATTGGAAATGTCATCCTGCTCGTGTTGATCGTCTAGTGTGCAGTGGTTAATGGATGCATAGTGCGGTTCGTTATCGTATTCTAGAGAGTTCTGCAGAGCGCAAGGAAGATTTGATGGTGGAGCTTCTATTAATTTGGTTTCCCTGGGTCTTTCGTCCTGCTGCTGCTTGAACAGCATGAAATATCCCAATACAAATGCTGCCAGCAGATAAGTAGGTAACTTTGCAACGATAAGCACACAAATCAATGGGATGAATTGACGAGGTATTTTTGATTTTTTCATGATTGCCTGTAAGATTTGTTGTTGTTGTTGTTGTTGTATAGTTGTTGTCATTGTATCATCATGTAGGAGGAAAAAGAAGAAAAAAGAATGAGAAATCACATTTTCAATACATACAAAAAAATTTCAAGGGGATCAAGTGTATGGAATGCTGTGCTTATTTTACACCACCCACCACCCATGAATGGACCTCCTATTTCGCTCCCTTTCTCTTTCAACACTTTTTTTTTTTTTTTTTTTTGACCAGGACATACGACTATTCTTGGTATATAAAAACAAAAAAAAACAAAAAAAAGGTCATTAGTGATATTTTAAATGCAAGTATGGCATACACCTTTTTAATTCATAATTTGCTGTTTTTATTGTTATGTTTATTTAATCTCCATCACAGCGTATTCAAATGTCAATTTCAACCTTATATTATGAAAATAGATGTTTGGAACACATACGTCTCCTTTTGCTTATGTTGGCCCCTGGCGTTGTTACATAATGTATGGCCACACAACATTCGTAAAGTACATTAAAGCACAACAATCAATTCAAGAAAGCATGTCGATGATTGGAGCAAAAAAAAAAAAAAAAAAAAAAAAAAAAAAAAAAAAAAAAAAAAAAAAAAAAAAAAAAAAAAAAAAAAAAAAAAAAAAAAAAAAAAAGTACATGACTAACCCAACCATTAAGAATAAAACCCATTAGTTGTTACACTCTCCTTTTATTCTATTCTCCTGGAGATACATGTTATGCGTACATGGCCCTCTCTTTTCATATGTCTCATGCAGAATCCAAAATTGATCTGCGTTTTAAGCTATATAAAGCACTTTTTACCCTGAGTAAAAAATAAAACTGATGACTTTAATTCAAATACACTGATAATATGTCCCCTCCGCCTTTTGCTCAATATCAATATCTTAAAGTTATTAATGAACACAATTATGGTAAATTAATTTCACTCGTTCTTGGATATAAAGATACAAAACTACTTTTACTGATTCAAAGCTTGAATCAGATTTTTAAAAGGGCATCCAGGCTATTTTTCTCGTAAGACCGACATCAGACCACAGATTTTGAGTGTTGCTTGAAAGTGAAAAACTGAGTTCACAGCCATGTTTGATGACATTTGTGAATTCAGTTTCTCAAAAAAAAATCTTGCAACTTGTATAATAGAAAATTACACCAAAATTCTAAATCTAAAGTTTATACATGTCTTATATACAACACTACAATACTATTTACACTGAAAGAGCAAAATCTGTCTCCAAAAAAAAAAAAAAAAAACCGGAAAGAGCGAGCTATTCAAAGAAGGATACAATTTTAGGTTGATTAAGCATATACGTGCTCAACTCTTCGCTCTTCCTTCGATTTTTAGTGATTGATGAGGACCGAGTATGATGTATTTGCCGTAACATGCCAACGCTGCCAACTTCTTCACTCTTTCGCCGCATTGCTGGCATTAACGGAGTAGCTAAAAACTGCTGTACATTGTTGGAGCTAGCACTTCTCTTGAGCGCAAGCAGCAACCTGTTTCTTTCTTGTACAACAGAATCAGGAATTTGCACGGTTCCGGCAGCAATTGTCATGGGGAATGTTCCCAGCGTAGTCTCAACAGAAGGAATGCCATGCACATCACTAATTGTCTCCGTCGATAGATCGAGCCATTCTTGACGGTTTCTCGTACAAGCATGCACAAGTTCTATACATTTGGGGAATAGCTCGGATAATGCTTCAAAATATGGATTCACAATGAAGTCGATAAAACCCACATTGATTTTGGAAGGATTGGCAATCGTTTGGTCCATGTTGGGTGAAACAGGAAGACCTAGACTGAGCTCCCTTTCACCTTGGCGAAAGAATTCAACACATACTAGACGAGATTGTTGGTAAAAGACAGGCCATGGGCGACACGGGTTGCTGACATCTGCAGCATGTAGCAGTATATTGCACATCATGAGTCGCTCCTTTTTATTTAGCACTGACGTATCTGTCACGGTCGTGGTCGCTGTGGGCATGGCCTGGCTGAAATGCCTTTGTTTGAAATATTCGAATGGATTGTCATGTTTGGAGAATATTGGTTTTAGAGCTGATTTCAAATGTTGCATCTGAGACGCACGTTTGATCTTGTCATGGAGAACTGCGATATTATCTTTTAGTGTGAAATGACAGACCATGTCCGTCGCTAGTATCATTTGAACAATGGATGACTTGAAGTCTTGCAGAGTGATAGGACATCCAAATTCTTGGCTCTTGCTCTCCACATGACGTAGGTAGTTGTGCTTTTCAAAAAGCTGCAGTGCGATTGTGGACGAATGGCTCTCCAAAACAGACAAGTTGTTGTATCGCAAAGCTCTTTCTGTTTTGCAAGATACTTCAAAGCCATTGTTGTTACCGGGCTGTGTACGTAGAGGATTAAAGACTGAGTGGGACGGTCCTCTTTGTAGCAACACTTACATGTCCTATGTCATGGAATAGCGCAGCTAGCATCAGCATAGCCAAATCAAATCTATTCAAATATTCAGACATGCCATATCCGCTCAACATGTGATGTAAAACCATCGCTACGTCGACAGCATGATAGAACGAGTGGTACGGATTGTCGTTGTATTCCCTTTCTATATCGATGAGTAGGTCCAAGAAATCCGAGGTAGTTGTTCCGAGCGTTTGGCATATGCCGATGCGCTGGAAGATGCCAGCGATAAAGCCATAGACCTCGCTGCGGGATTTGCCATGCAGAGAGTAGTCCAATGCATGGTGATTTGGATGGTCTGATATCTTTAACATTATCTATTTGTATTAAACTTTAACCTTAAATTTCACAATTCAGGCCACTGTGTGATGCATGATACCCACTGTTTCGATTGCGAACAGATCGCTGCTTGATAGGCTATTGTGTCTTAGGATGATCATTTTGTCTAAAAAATCGAATTGCACAAAAAGAAGAGAGAAAGAGAGTAATAGAACAAAAAAGTTTTTTTTTTTTTTTCCGTATATATTAAAAAATAACCAAGTTCAATCTGACATCATTGCCGAAAGTATCCGTGTTTTTGTGTCAGAAAATGGCAGTGGAATTAAAGTGAAACATTTTATATAGACGATAAGGATCCATAGCCTTCTTGCGTGGGCGTCCACATTTCACTTGCAACATATTCCAGCAACTCCTTGTGGCTCAAGCGTTTCAAATCCTGCTCCCTTTGACAGAGCCCTTCCTTGATGGACTGTTCAATCACAGCAGCAGCAACAATAGCAGAGACTTGGCGGATGCGCACCAGAGACGGATACAGCCAGCCTTGACTTGACTCCTCGGCTGTTAACGAATCTGCCAGTGCCTTTGAAGCACTGTATATCATGCCATCGGAAATCATGGTAGGTTTAGCCAACACACCAGCAAACCCTAACCCAGGGAAAATGTACATGTTGTTGCCTTGGCCGGGAATGCGGACTTCGCCAGTAGCTTGGATCGTGTAGCTAGGGAATGCTGTGCCTGACGCAAAGATGACTCGATTTTCTGTAGCCTCCATGGCTTCTGCAAATGTGCACTCGGCCTGTGTAGCAGGGTTGGACAACGGAAACACAATAGGCTGCTTGTTGATAGATGCTAGGCGCTGGAGAACCTGTGTGTTAAATGCGCCAGTGGTAGAGGATAAACCGATTAACCTATGGTGATTTGCGTGTGTCAGTTAGTATTGGACTGAACCCGCCCCCCACCACCACCTATGTTTTACAGATACACAACTTACGCAGTAGGTTTGACATAGTTGACAATGTCAATCAACTCTTTATATTGCTCATTTTGATTGTCATTACGGGCAAAGTAGATTTTATGCTGAGCCAATCTATCGCCACGATCCATAGTAACAAGGCCCTGCAGTTTGTGTTGTTAGATACTGCCATGTATACATATATGCAAA
>MU619299.1:43901-65506 GCA_025201805.1 Parasitella parasitica
AAAAAAAAAAAAAAAAAACCCTCCCCGTGCTGTACCTTGGAATCAACAATCCAGAATACACGTCTGGCCTCATCTTCCGCCATGCCAAACTCGGTCTGGAAATAGTCTTGAATCTGTCGAGCAACACCAATAGCCGCAGAGCCAGCGCCATAAAACACAATGCGATGATCTCTAGGTAAGACACCGTTTTCATTTTGGACTTTGCGAATAGCATTGATGACTCCTGACAAAATAACTGCACCGGTGCCTTGGATATCGTCATTGAAGCAAACGAGTTTTTTTTGATATTTTTCCAAGAGGCCAAATGCATGCTCGCTGGACCAGTCTTCAAACTGGATGAGCAAGTCGGGATAGACGTCGTAGATTGTGCTTAAAACCGTGTCTACAATGGAATAGAACTCTTCATCGCTAGGACGCGGCTGGCGAAGGCCAATATAAAAGTCATCGCTGCGCAACTTTTCGTTGCTGGTACCCAAATCCAGGACAATAGGCAAAGTGCGACGAGGATCAATACCAGCACCGGCCACATACAGTTGCAATTTGCCAATGCTAATGCCAATACCATTGCTGCCCAAATCACCCAAACCCAGAATACGGGAGCCATCTGTAATGACAGCAATCTCAGGAGAAAAGTTGGGTACAGGTCTATAATTAGCAATCGTATCTTTGAGGTTTTTCAAATCTGTAGAGTCAATGTATAACCCATCAGGTACACCGGGACCAGCTAAAAAGGGGTAGATGTTGGAATACTCAACACAGGCCGTACCGACAGTAGGGGTATAAATCACAGGAGCAAATTCTTGTAAATCGTCCATGATAATCTTGTAAAAGAGACGAGTGTTGGAGGATCTCAATTGTGCCAAAAAAATGTACTTTTCAAGCATGGTAGATTTTGATCTGACATGCTGTAATGCGCGGCGTCTTTGAATGTCCATAGTCTCAATAGCAGAAGGCAATAAACCTGTTAATCCCAATGCTTTGCGCTTTTGCTGCTCAATTGCTGTGCCTGTGCTTTGAGTGTTGAGACACTGTGCATATATCAAGCGCTCGGATTATTATGTTTACCTTCATTGTCATACCCAGAGATATATCGAAGAGTCTTTTGTTGCTTTTGAGATTGCGTGTCTGTATTAGGCGCAGTAGTATAAAATGAAGGTGCCATTTTGACGATACAAAATGTATATTATACAAAGAAGCTCTCTTTTTATATCAAACAGAGAATCGCGCTATAGTTCCAAAATATCTACGAATCAGATAACCAAGCTGCTTTGTATTTTCGGCTTATTCATGATTTCAAAGGTAATTTGTGGGGAAAGAGATATCCCATTATTAATACGTACGACCCTGTTTTGCAGAGTTGACAGAAATAAGGGTATAATTTTTGAAAATCTCCTGGCTTGGTATACCATACCTGAATATTGTGCAATATATCAATACAAACCTTGAAACTCAGTGGATCTCTTTAAATGTATAACAAGAATGGTTTTTGCGGGGAATTCTTGTATGTAATATGGAAAACGTTTGGGGGAAAATCTCACCAGAAGGTGGGAAATATACCCTTTTATGTATATTTGTGTTGATCAAGTCAGCTAATTTCAACGGTTAGAGGTAGGCATCTATAGTCTATTAGGTGCTCTAATTTATACGCCTTTCTTTTTTCATTTACTTGTTTGCTTCTTAATGGCTGGTTTATAACCCTGTTCATAGAGCATCTCGTATTTTGTCAGATGGCTCTCCCGCATTGGCTTTTTCGTTTGAGCAGTCTGTTCTGGATTTTTGCTGGAAAGAGTTTCCTCAATATCCATAAAGTTTATTAATGGAACATGTTTGTTGTATTAAGCCAGTCTTATTGCAGTTTCCAAAAACCCTCCTTTTCCCCTTATGGTAAAAAGTGCATTTAGATAAAAAGAAGGGTATAATTTATGCTAAAGATCCACGTTATATGCCTCAGATCATGAATAGATGGGATTTTTCAAGCAAGAGCATAGACGAATACCTTCGTTTTCTTTTAAATTTTTTTATTTTATTTCAATTGGTTCTTTTATCAATTCACCGCGTCTTCTTCTGCTTTGGATGACTCACGTAAAGCTGTCAAAAGAAGATAGCACTCCTCTAAGATATCTACACATAAAGCTTGACCTGCAAGTATCGAAATATGATAATTACCACAAAAGTTGCTTTTTTTTTCCTCGCTTCATTTTATAAATACCTTCAGGAATATGCCCTCTATCATCATAGAATTTACCATCCTTGCGCAGATTTTCGATACTTGTGAGTTTCATTTCATAGCTAATGCTCATAATGTAAATAAACGGGAACAAAATAAGCAGCACAACTTACGGGTAGAGTTCTTCTGCAGAACAAGGAGCTCCAGTCTTCTTAACAGCCAGTAGACATTGGCGCACAGTTGTTAGTTGATTGTAGACTGGTGTTAGGGCTTCTGAAACAGGAACACTTTCACTCAAGAGGACAAAAATCATCCGATAACATTTGTTGAGCAAGAATTCAAGGATTGTTTGGCCTTCGGGCGCAGTTTTACCATCCTCATTCAAGAACTTGCCCAATAACGTAGGATCACCGACTTCTTCCTCGTTGTCATCACTGTATTTCAACTTTACAATGTCATGAAGTTGGTGCTGGTAGGTGAATAAGTCTGTTTGACGTAGTGTCCATTTATGCGTTAATTCCAAGCGTTCCAACTGATTCTTGATTTCAAGCAGACGCTCACGAATACTCTGAAGATTGGGAGAAAATCCTTCACTACAAGCAATAATGAGATCGTGAGACCAAAAGTAAAGCTGCTCCAAAAGGTTGACCAGGACAGCTTGACCAGCAGGAACATTTACCCCATCTTCTCCTAAAAATTTGCCATTCACTCGCATATTGTCAATAGCGCGGATCTTTTCTTGCAGAGGTTTGATATCATTGGGTGAGTAGTTGCTACGACAGCATACAGAAGCAAGATGGCGTCTAATACGTAGCATTTTGTCTCGGATGGGGATACTATTTAGAAGTTGTGAGTTTCAGTAATCATGTTTTTGCTATGTTACTGACAGTTCAGGCGCAACTTCGTGGATCGTGGCGATTAAGGCGTCGTAAATATGGCCTTCAGTGAATTTGATATCATTAATAGCACATTTCTTCAATAAAATAGATTATTCAACTTACTGCATTGCATGTATTTGTACTTTAAAACTTGCATGACAGAATCCGGCAAAGCATGGCTTTTGTCATCAACATATAGAATCTTGTTGATTTCATCTAACTTGACTTTGTAGGGCTTCAAATACTCTTCTTCATATACACCAAATTCTTCTAAACGATCAAAGATGTGCTACGTATAACAAGTCGCTCAACAAAATGAACCTTTATGCGTTACGCAATATATATATATATATATATATATATACGCACCTTGATTGCCACTACTTGAGAATACACAGCAGGACCTGAAGCAATAAGAGGATTATCAGTATGTATCATTATTGCTTTTCTATAAGATCATCTTACTTTCTCGCTTTTTACCCAATGAAAGAAAGCACAAACTAAGCATTTGCAGTACTTCGTCTAATACATCATCCGCTCTGTTCAATACACGATTTTTGTCCAAAAGTCTGCCACCTCGAATGTCGCTTAGAATCTTCATTTCAGCTTCGGTCTCGAGACGTAAAGGCATGATATCTTCCATTTTAAGGTAGCTTGAACGATTACGTTTGGCAGCTGATAGTTTTGCTCGGATAGCTATTAATCTGTCAAGTGAGGCTAATTCTGAATACATGGTTAATGCTGGTAATTGCATACATTGACAGACGTCTACTCTATACCTTCTGCAGGAACTTTGTGAGGCATTTCTCGGTTGAATTTTAGATTGTGTGGAGAATGAATGAAAGAATAGTGTCTGATGATAATTTCAAAGAAGCAGTTGGTGTGATATATATCTTCCGTGTCCTACCGAAAAAGACTGCTAGGCTGTGTGACATTGTGTCTCATGTTTTTGGGAGCAAAAGGCCAATTAAAGCTATTGGGTTCATTGTTCATTGTTAGCACAGGGCGCGCTGATGAAGAATAGATATAGCTTTAAACATAAGTGTTTCTTTATGTTTAAAAAAAAACTCTTTATACAAGTGCTTAAAGATAGCTGATTGATTCAACATCGCAGCAGATCAATCTAAATCGCTTTTTTTAAGAAACAATGCGAACTCTACTACTATGTTATACGGTATATAGTGATCCAATACACATGTCATGGCTCAAGCATGTCTTTTTCATTAAAATCTTTCATACCTTTATTATATTTTAAAATTAATTACTTGGCGTATTATCTACGTGCAAAAGGATTTCTCAAACAGAAGATACTTACTTTCACAATTAATATATTCTAGAAAACACATCTGTTGTATTCACATTTTGTCAACTGGATTCCTAAAATTTTTATTTTTTCCGAGACGTAAATTACTCAATGAACCAATAATTTATTTCAAGTGTACAAAATTTCAAAATATATTAAAGTGGGATTTTTTGATTCTAATAATTATAAATCTGATGAAAAAAAAAAACTCTCGATCTAAAGCGAGTAAGTTTTGTTACAATTATACAATTATAAAAAGACCAAAAAGGGCAGCTATAAAGAGAGGGCCATTGAAAGTATTAGAACTACCAGAACTGGTGGCAGCAACAGATGAGGTACCAGTAGTACCAGAAGCAATAGCGCCTGGTGAGACAGAACTGCTGTTGGAAGAAGAGGAGGTACCAACAAATTGCTCAAACGTGGGGAAAGTAACCGAAGTCTCAGCATAGGGTGTAGTAATGTTCATGCACGTGGCAACATCCAAGACATGGGAGTAAGCTTTCTTGATAGCAGGGTAGTGTTTCATGAAGAAATCCATAGTTTGGTTGTTAATTTCGTGGGATAAGACAATGTTACCGCTGTTGGCAAAAGTTCCATTGGAGCCCATGTTGATGTAATCTTGGTAGAGGTTATCGACGGTCTCAGTAGTTATACCAGCTTGAACATTGGCAGCCCAATCGAAAGTATCCAAGTTCCAGATGATAGCGGTCAAGTCCAATTGAGTTGCGATCCAACGGACACGATCATCCAAATCACCCAAAGCCTAAACGTTAAATATTAGTTAAAATGACACTGAAAAATGAAAAGGGGGGAAACTTACAGGACGCCAGTGCTTGGGGGTGATACCAGTGACATGCTTGATAGCCTTTTGAGTATAGTAAAGTTCAGCAAGGACTTCTTGGTTAGTTAAGGTTGTCATCATCTTGTGAGACCAAGTGTGGCCAGCAAGATGATGTCCATCCTTAACACCACGGAGGGCACCATAAGGCCAGTTAACGACATTGGAACCAATATAGAACATGGTTGCCTTTTGCTTTTCTTGTTCCAAGAAATCATAAAAGGCATTATGAGAACAATTGGGTCCATCATCGAAGGTCAATCCCCAGACATCGGGCTCGGGACAAGCGTAAAGATCAGCATTGATACCTTCAACTTTGGGAGTCTTACAGGTAGAGCTGGACCACCAGCAGGCAGGGTCATTTGCGCTGTCATAGCCGGTCATATCAAGACCACCAGCAGCAGTGAGAGTTCTGGGAGGAAAATTAGGGACCTTGGTCCAATCAATTGAATTATATAAAGCTGTGAATTCAGCAGATGTATTCATGCCATTTGAGGTAGCAATGTCCCAAACAGTAGGCCATTCACTAGGATTGATTGAGTAAGGTGAGTTGTAGTAAACGCATTGTTGAGCAGGATCAGTAGATGTCACTTGAGGGATATCAGGAAGAGTGATTTGAGTAGGATCAGTAGAACTGGTGTAATTAGTGGTAACTGCGTTGACAGAAGCTAAAGTGGCAGCGGCGGCAGCTGAAATGAAGGCAACTTTCCAAACCATTTTATTTCAAATGCTTATGTTGTAGGTATTAATCAAAAAGAAATGAAGAGATGTGAATAAATACTAAAAAAAAAAAAAAAAAAAAAATAGAATAGAATCTGTAGAAAAACTGCGGATAAAGAAATATTAGTTATTTTTATTAATAAAGAAACCCAATAATGGCATATACAAAAGCGCACAAAGAACATGGAGTTTCAATGATAAGAAATGATACAAGCGACATTTCGAAGCAGTAATGTTACACTTTTGATTTGATCTGGGCCTGCCAATATATTACAAAAGTAACATTATTATCCAAATTTAGGGCACAGTTTTACTTTACGAAGTGCATCCCCCCCCCCCTAAACAAATAAAATGTATAAATTTGTCGTTGGGTGATTCAACGAGATAAATTTGTTAAAAATAGCTGTTTCATTTTTCAATTCAATCAACGAGCTTGATGGACAAAATAACAAAATAAAATGTTTACAGAATATGAATGTCTGTGTCAAATCGAGCCAACACGAAAAGCATACCTTTTTACTGAGAATGCAACACAGGTAGATCCCATTTTATCATTTTGTTCAGGACAATGTATTCCATGAAAGCATATTATAGAAGCAAAATTTGTTCAAATGTAAGGAATACAAGATAGTTCCAGACCAATTAGGAAATCTCGACGGAGGAAAATATCTATTTGCAGCAGAAGATCCTGCAGCACACCGTTTTTAAACTGCAGTTCGTACAATAATGATATGTGTGTGAGTAGAGCAAGTAAAAAAGCAAATTTTGCTGATCGTCCGGGAAAAAATATTTACCGTCAATTGGTCGTTATAAATTTCAATTGGTCAATTATTTGAAGCTCAATCGGTCACTTTACAATGCGTTTGTTTTTTTTGAGACGTAGGAAATTGATTTTTTTACATTCATTATCTTTTAAATAAGATGTAGGCTGAAGACGTCTCTACACAGTAACTTTAAAACCAGATAAAGATACGGCTCACTGTCAGACATGAACACTCGGATCTTTAGAAGAGGGAGCTTCTGTGGACAACTAGTAGAGGGTAAAGAAACAAGACCGACAAAGGGGTCTTCAGTCTTTTGTTGTTTGTTCCCAACAGAAGAAGAAAAAATCCTTCACAGAATGAGGAAGAGCCCAGTTAAAAAAAAATATAGTAACATTCTCTTCTGAAATTTGTAATTATTCTAAATACTACGCGCACGCCAATCAATCTTTTAATTTGACGTCACTAAAATTTTTTGGCGTGTAATTTTGGCGCGCGCCTATTCTCATCCTTTTAAGTTGATCAATTGGGATTCAGAAAAGCGATCAATTGAGCTTCAAAAAATTGACCAATTGAAATTTAAAAAGCGACCAATTGACGGTGTAAAATTTCTGTTCCGTTTGGTGTGTTTTATTATTGAGCGAGAATGGTTTTAGAAATGTAACATTCGCCTTGTGCTTTATATCATGAAGCAAGAATCTTGTGCCCCCTAACACCAAATTGATGAAGAATAATAAAAAGTGATACCAAAAATTAGAGTTTATAATGACGATGAAGCCGTGGATTGTATAAAAAAAAAAAAAAAAATGGAGAAATCGTTTAAAATAGTAAAGCATGAGATAGTCAAAATGCATGTACATAATAAGATTAGACAAACGACAATATCAATACCTCCTGAAAATAGAAAAAGACCGAAAAGCAGAAAAACAGAGAGTCAAGACATGACTCGCCGTAGTCTCTCATGAAATGTATTAGTATAGCTTTCCCATTATGATTATAAGCTTATTGATTAGTTTTATTTAACAATTTCGTTAATATTGAGCATATGAGGTTGGTATTCAGATATTATTAGTGGATTTGCACCGCAACATGAACAATACTTTTTCTTTTTTTGGACACAGGCATTGCAATTGGCACACCAACCTTTGTCTAAAAATGCTAGTGGATCAGGTTGTGGTGTCCAACCAGTTCTAAATATCCATTGATTACTACTAGTTGCACTCGACACTATATAACCATGTCGAAGACGTTAATGCCGGTTTTTGATCCGAAGCAGCATTGAAGACATACCTGATATACTCTTATGATACTCAGACGGCACGATCCACGGTTGCTGTGGGCCATCCGCTATTGTCATTGAGTCTCTGGTGGAAGGGGAAGAGTTACTGTCATAACAGCAAGGCTTTTCCTTATCATGCATTGAAACTGCTACGGTAGTTGATGAGGAATTACTATTGCTTTTGAAGGTAGTTTTCTTGCGATCATTTTGATAATAACATGGCATTAGAATAGATTTTATAATACGATTCATCTTTTTTATAAGTGATTTCTTGTTTTTTCCTGTTGACAAGTATGTCGTTTGGCTTGTCGAATTAGACATTGCTGGCTTTCTGCATCGCGAGCAACACTCATTGTTATAGTATCGAGCGTCTGTTTGATATTGTGTTAGTACTAGCACCTCACAATGAACACAATTTTCTTTTTATAGCACATGCACTACATACAAACCTTTATCTTCGAAAACCATGATATTTTATATGTACCTTTGAGCAAACAAAAAGGATGAAAGAATATGGATGACAACTTGGCGTTGAAACTTTTATATGTGTATAATATTTGGGGGGTTCCCCGGTTGAACCACGTTTTTAACTTTTTTTTTGTCAATAAAGAGAAAAAATCTTTAATGGACAGCAATTGAAGCAAATTATAAGAAAAGGGGAAGAGAAATGAAAGAAGGAGTTTCGTAAGGGTGATGATAACCAAAAGAACTTTCGCCTCCTTGAAACTGTTTGGCTTTTTGGTTTGTAATCCTTTGCTCTCATTATCTCTAACTTCTATATACATCTCAGGGCTGTGAATCCGTTGATGCGGTCTAGGTGTGTCCCACTGTTGGAAAAAATATGTATCACAAGAGAAATAGTAGCACAAGCTATATATATATAGTTGCCTTATATAGCGAATCGCTAATATAAACAATGGAATAAGAATTCTGTATTATAGACACAATGAGCCGAGATGATATACTCTTGGGGTATCAAATGCGAATTCAAAAGATGACTATTCGAAACGTGGCATACAAACATGGCTATAAATGACACATGAGAATTGCGGTTCTTGTGCGAGAAAATATCTTGCTCATTCACCAGATTAATGTACGCTTGTATTCTTCTCCTTGAACCTCTTTTACATTAAAGGGTTTCAGGGCTATATCCTGTTGAAATTGGTACAATTTGTGAATGATGTCAAGTCTGAGGCATCTAGCGTTACTTTTTGGCTAATAAAGCGTTTATTAGAAGGTTTGCTAACATTTTTATCGCAATGATTAAGGCTGTATAATAATAATTCAAGATTTAGTATCTAGGATTTGGATATTGATCCTGACTTTATTTTTTTTAATTACATAATATCTAAGGTACACAGCTAACTGGAGAAAATTTCTCTTTAACTACACGTTTTCCGACGTCATATGATGCTTTGCAAATCTTACACCTCGGACGCATTTTTTTTTTAAGATGGGTAGGGGAGAATTGTTGACGAGGAAGGGAGCGATGTAATAAAATGGGAAGAAGAAGTTCACCCACTTCACCTAGAAACGTTAAGCCGCCTAAGACTTTATTGTGGAAAGCAGGGCCCAGAGCAAAACTCGGTTGATAAAGCTTTAGGTGCTGAATACGAAGAAGCTGCAAGAGTAGTAAAAACGCAGAAAAAGCATCACAATGGCTACTCCAGCGAACAAAAACTTCCTTTTGTCTATTATAATAGGGTAAACCTATTCGATGCTGCTAAATCTGGTAGATTAGCTGAAAGAATTGCTGAATGAACAGCACAGAAATGGGCCAAGAGACTCAAAAAAGACAAAAATTGGAACATCTTGGAAAATCAAACTAACAAAGTCAATAGGCCAAAGGCGCAGCTTGATGAAAGACATAAGATTCATCTACTCAACTTTTATGATGATAACCCTCAAGCCAAGATTGTTGATGTAGTTGCTTCGCTCATTTCTGTTTCATGCATTTTGACACTGGTACTGTAACCATTAGTTATATATAGGCAGGTCCGGTAGATGATTTTTAGTTGAGCCTAAAACATCGACACCATTCAATGCTTACAAGATAGCTTGTTCACCTGTCAAACCACCTGTGACAATTGCAATCTTTCGATCAATTTTATTTGGTAATCTAGCATAGGCAGCAACTTGATGTTACCCCAACAAAGCTCTCTTTATAGTTTCTTGGCCAGGGAGCTGCTAGATCCAAAAATCAAAACTTTCATTTTGTAACGTTAAAGTATAATTATATATTGGGTAAAGAGAAGTAGTTGGATGGTGGGCATAGCTTTTATGTGTAAAGCAAAAATGAGACTAGACTACAAATAATCCCCATTACTGGCTCATATTGTAAGATTCTGTGCGCAATGGAGAGTCTGTTGTGCTTATCATTATCTATTGATATTATACCGCATAAATTTACATGAGTCAAATGCGCAAAAATTAATACAGTGGAATAAACGGGTTGAAGGTGAAAACCATATTTCATTATACCTATTGGTATTACGCACTGTCTAGAGGATCTCCTATTCTAGTTTATAACGCTGCTGGAAGGAGAATTTGTATAGAATTCTCTTTCATTGACAACATTTTGCAATGGCCAGCACTACTTTTCATACAAGTCAATGTTATCTTTGAAGGATCTTGCGTTGAAAAGTTATATCCCAGGCGATACCATTAAGCCCTCGTGAATGTCTCTTTGTCATTAACAACCTACATAGCAACAGCGACTTTTCCTTCGAACAAGAACTGTATTATGGACTACATTACATGTGTAAAATTTGCAACCATGTTTACTTGATTGAATGAAATAAAAGAATATGTATCATATGAACCTATGCTGTTGTAGAACCAAAGTACTTCAGTTCTGATCAAGAGGTACTAGCAAGAATACATTTCGAATTCAAAATCGACTTGGACAAGGCGAAAAAGATAGGCATTTCTTTAACTTCGATAAGTTTAAGAAGAACATGTCGCTTCTACTACATGTCATGCGCTTCCAGCAGAAGGTTGTAACCCAGCGACGCTGCATACTATCTATTGCCTCACTTAGGCATTCTATAACCCCAGCAACGCTGCATATAGAACCCTTTGACTTGAAGTAGAATCAAGGTAATTCATTTCTGATCAAGAGGTACCAGCAAGAGCACATTTTGAATTCAAAATCGAGTTAGACAAGGCGACCAAAGACAGATATTTCTTTACCTTTGATAAGTTCAAGAAGAGCATGTCGCTTCTACTACATGTCATGCGCTTCCAGCAGAAGATTGTAACCCAGCGACGCTGCATACTATCTACTGCCTCACTTAGGCATCCTATAACCCCAGTAACGCTGCATATAGAACCCTTTGACTTGAAGAAAGCTTGTTTCTGAGGGAAGAGAATAATGTATTAAAAATTACAAAAACAAGCAATAATTGACTGATGATGTCAGCATAGATTTATCAAAATGTGAACGCGGACGAATAGGCAAACCAACTTTTCAAACCAATGTCAGAGTATCGAGGAAAACAAGGTGAATCAATAGAGATACTTACATGTAGATCATAATATACTAATCAAAAGTTCAATTTTTTTACAGCATTACATAGTTATATAAATAATAACAGAGTTCCTTATTTCAATGATTTCATCACAGAGAACAAAATGAATTTCATGCAATGGCTGGAGTACAAGCAGCAGATAGAGCCAATGACCCTTTTTGCATTGTGGCGAAGCCGATTTGCAATGGCCCTACGAGATTATAAAAAGTTGGAGATGAAAGTAGAAGGGTAAGTAGCTTAATTACTTTGATTGATGTAATAATCTGATAATGAAATGTACGATTTACCAAAAGAAAAGGCACGTATAACAAGGCATTTTGGGAGGATATTTTAAAAGGGGCAAAGGCACTCGTAAGTTGCAAATTATTCACAACCATCAATATCTTGATATTAACCACAAAACAAAACAAACTACATTTAGTATGATGCAAGAGTTACCTGCACGGTCAACGCAATTGGGGCCGCTGTGATGGCTACTGCTGCCGCCACTACTATGCTAGCCGAGTCCTTTACTACCACTGATAATGAACTTGTTGCTGATTCCTCTACTTCCACTGTCGATTATACTACTACTACCGCAGGTAAAGAGAGTACAATAAGAACTGCTGCTGAAACTACCTCTCGAAGTTATGAAGCGACCAGCACTAGTACTATGACTCCCACCACTGGCGATGACACTATTGCTTCTGCACATCTTACCTGGGATAAGATACCAGCGGACGATCATGAATCGCGCTTTCATTATTTGGCCCATAAAAAGGTAAGCGCCATATACTATTTCCATCAGAACTATGCTAGATGTTCTAATTTTTTTAAACAGTGTTCTCCAAGTGCGCTTTTAAATGAAGAAGAGAAGATGTATTTGAGTGATTACAAAAGCAATGGCTCTCCCAAGGCGGATCTATTATTTATTTGCGCATCTCTACTTTTGAAAGAAGAACTCACGTGTGAAGAGGATGCATTGCTCGAGTAAGTAATATAAATAAAAATACGTCTTGCCCATTTTAACGATAAATGTATGCAGATTGAGTCTTTCCGGAATTTACAACTATCTAAATCCATATATGAAGAAAGTGTACCAAGAGAAGTTGAATAGAGCACCGCCCTCCACAATAATAACTACAACCACTGCCACCAATTCCGTTGCTGAAGTCATGACAAGCGTTCGTAATTTGCTCGACAGTGAGAAAGATATGGATGATATGCTGTATGAAGTACAGTTGGAAAAAGCCAGACTTGTCAAAGAGAAGCTGAGACACAGTGACATGTACAAGGCACTGGCAATTCTGGAGAAAGTGTAAGTAGAGCAATATACGGAAATCTTGAATATACTATTGACAACTGCCAACTACCATTAACAGAATTGAAGACACGCAGCTTTGGAACGAAGCGGGCGACGAGCAGGAGATGACCTTCTACCGACGCTTCGCTAGCTATCTGGACACACTGCTAATTAAAACTGATCTGAATATGATCGAGTATGTGTATAGAACCAAATTTGATATTTCTCTAATCATATCCCTCTTATTTTTCTCAGTGGAGAAACTGGCTGCTCAAGCAGCAAAATTGCAATTGAAACTAACAAACAACTGTTCCACGTCGAAGATTCGTCAGCAACGTACGCACGCAAGAACATAGACTTATGTAGTAATGAGTGGAAGAGATCGAAGGTGACTTCAGAGTTGAAATTAAAGCAGCAGTCAAAAAATTTGCGCATAAATGCTTCCATCATGAACAGCTTGCATGCATTTGGTACCTCTCCCTCATCTCTTTTAGCAATTGATATGATAGGTGATGATATTGTGATTAACCGTAGCGGCAAATTATTGACAAAATTATATTCTATAGGTTTACACGGCTATATCTACCTGTTGACAAAAGTGGATGACTACTTCGTTGCAACCCCCCACTCAATCCTTGTAATACCAAGACGTTTTGCAGACATTGCATGTATTGAAAATACTCTCCTAGCTCTTTTTAAATTCAAAGTAAGTGTCTTTTTCTTTTACAAGTGCACGGCCGCGTTGAATTGACATCAAAATTTGATAGCATTTTTACACATCATTGGTTCCTGCATTAAGAAAGAGAATTGCTGCAACTGAGATTTACAGTGATATTGGAAGTGTTTGCGAGATGGATGCCGCTATCTCTGATAGTACTCATGTCAATCAAAATTTTATATTTTTTAAGTCTAAAAAAAGAAAGCATAGTGCCTCCGAGTCTGAAGAGGACAACTAGAAACTCCCTCACATGAATATTTTCTTGTATTTTATTATTCTTTTTTTATTTTTTTCATCAATAAATTAGTACCATAGTATACCCTTTGCAGTTAATAATTATCATATAAATTTCATTCATGAATAGCTGGAATATAGTGCATTGACGTGAAATCCTGAGTTAAAGGTTGATTTGATCTATCATAGTCCAATATATCTTGTATAGTGCACATCTTATTTGATGTCTTTATAAAGCCAGCGTAGACCTTGAGCGCCTGATCTTTTTTTTTTTTTTTTTTTTTTCGGTCAAGCGAACTTCAGTGTGTTATTGTTGGAAAAAAGACGAAAACTGTAAGAAAACAATTCTTTAGCGATCTCAAACAAAAACAAAAAAAATTAATTTAAAGTACTGTATTAGACTATGTGGCACTTTTTAACTACATATTTGCATAGCTTAGACCAAGTTTTTGTACTTTTTAAGTTGATATCAGTTAAACGTAACGACTTTCTTGACTTTTTTCAGAAAAGTATTTTTCAAAATCTGAGCGTGAGATTGTCAGGCTAGGTACAGACATGCAAGTACTACCATTAAATAGCCAAGAAGCACACAATTTAATAATCGAGGTTTCAATTGTTTTTCTTTTGAATTAGTTAAGTTATGGCTTCTCAAAGCTAATGCTTTCTTCAAAAAAAGCACCATTTTTCTTTGATGGCGGAGATTAAACGCATCTAAAATTAGGAAGAACAAATTCTTTCAAAAACTCCATTTGGACAATTCGAAACCAAAATTACTCTTTCGAGGCAAGATATCATCTCCCGATACTATGCATACCACGGCTGTCAGTTTATGATAATAGATGTATTTTTCGGCGCTCTACAAGATGGTATCATTTCATAATCCTCGTATGCTTAGAGAAGGAATTCTACCGAGAAAACCTCAAAAGCAAATTAAGAGGAAAAAATCAACATTTTGCTTAATCAAAGCGCATTTCTAGTCTTTTCAGATCAAGCAATGACCTTTTATGATCATTTTCCTCCAATATATGATATAGTAAAAAGTTGCATTTTTGAGGTCTAAAGTGAGGATAATGCATAATTGATGATTTTGGATGTGTGGATACAAGGAAAAAATTGAAAAATCTGTCATTTTGCATCGAAAAATAAATCATGCTCAAATTGCACCAAAATCACATATAATATAGTTGTTTCCCAATGGATACTATTTCTGGTGTTTTCAGGGCACTTTTGATTATGAAAATCAATCAAAAAATGGCACACGAAGCTAAGGTTTTTGATTTTAAGCTGTAAAAAATATCTATCTGGAGATGATATCAAGTCAATATCAATTCTATTACATGGCAAAGTCCTATAAAGTAAGTATAGTTGATACCACAAGAATACAATTTTTTAAGATACCATAATCAAACAGATGTGGCCGATTGAGTTGTAAGCAGAAGATAATAATTAATGAATACAATGTTTTGCTGTGATGACCTCTTTTGATTTGTGAATAATTCATAATTACCATTTTTAATTATGAGAATGCCTAATGTCAGTGATTTCAATGCTAATCATGTACAATAGAAAGTAGAGTAGAGGTTAGGATTGAGGTTGAGGGTAATTGTATTAACAAAAAGTAAAGCTTCATAATAAGCTTCTGATAAATTCCAGGTTCCAGGCACTGCACTTTCAAGTATCAAACTCTGACAAGGGGTAATTTGCTATACCAAACACATTTTTGCACACCAACCCGTCCTTGATATTGGATATGCTGACTTTACTCAACAGATGTAACATAAAATGATAATGCGAAGTTACAAAAATAGAGATTGTCATTTGCTGAATCTTCTATGATTTTTCATTGTGTAAATTCATATTTTGACAGATACGTACAAATGAATGCTTTATTAGTATATACAGTTTAATTTGATATTTTGATGGTTTTGATGGTTTTGTGGTTTTGTGGTTTTGTGGTTTTGTGGTTTTGTGGTTTTGTGGTTTTGTGGTTTTGTGGTTTTGTGGTTTTGTGGTTTTGTGGTCTAACCATTTTTTTTAGTTTAAATACCTATGCAGTTCTATAGACTTGTCTAAATATTTGGGTTTATATAGATGTCTAATATCTAACGGAAATATCTGAAATAGTTAAATTATAGGTCGTTGGTGATTGTTCAGTTTTAGGTATCTAAAGTACATCCTGCAAAATGATTGCTTGATCAATAATTAGGGCATCGCAATTTCGCATATCATGTTGAGATTTTCCCTCTTCTTTGGTATTTTTAATCTAAAATAGAAATCCTACTTGAAATATTCTTAAAGAGACATTTCTCTCTCAGAAACTTCTCAGCTTTTATCAAAAATAAAAGGCTTGTTATCAGAAACCCTAATGTATATCATCTCAATCACCATGCCCTTTGTCATTTACTGGAATTTTTTTCCAGAAACCATAAAAAGACTGTAAATGCATATTGCTTTGTAAGAACGTGACTAGGAAACCAGCTCTACAGTAATCCATCAACTGCGGTTTGGTCAACATTTTCTTCTTGGTTTTTACTCAATCCAACATGAGCAATAAGAGAAGAATTGATGGTATATACGTGCACATTGAGTCAGTTGGTATAACACACACTATAGCTGTTTACATATAAATGTAGAGCTCAGTGATGACGAAGATGATGATGATGTTCAATTAGATGATACTTTACAATCAAAGCTCTTTGGTAAATAAAGAAGATGTGTCCAACATTGTTGTAGCTTTGTATAACTTGTGTAATAGTTCCAAAAAATGCCAATCTCGAAATCAATTCTTTAAAATCAGGCAATGAAACCATTGTCGAGTCCAATAAGTCTGATTTCATTTCTCACATCTTTGGTCGTGAAGATTACACCAATCTCCCCTTAAAGCAAGACCACGCCTCTAGACCTCTGTGGATCAGTCCTGAGGATGGGCATATTATTTTGGAAGGTTTTTCACCTATTGCGGAGCAGGCTCAAGATTTCTTGGTTGCAATTAGTGAACCTGTCAGTCGGTAATATTGCTGTTGATTAAAATTTGGGTTTAACAGCGAAGAAACTCATAGTATATTCATAGGCCTGCTCACATTCACGAGTACAAACTGACACCCTATTCATTATATGCTGCTGTTTCCGTAGGTTTAGAGACGGAGGATATTATTGAAGTTTTGAATCGTCTTTGCAAGGTGCCTGTTCCTGATTCCATCACCCAATTTATTCGTCAATGCACATTGTCATATGGTAAAGTTAAGTTGGTCTTGAAGCATAATCGTTATTATGTCGAATCTTCTCATCCCGAGACATTGCAAATGCTACTCAAAGATGCTGTTATCAATACGGGTCGTATTGTACGGGACGAAAATGACCAAATTATCAGTGCACCTGCTGGGTCTGCCGCGCTCTTGGTCAACTCAAAACCCACAGGAAAAGATCTGGCTATTCCTGGTGTCAAAAACCCCACGAAAACAGACGATGGCAGCGTTGAGAAGATTAAGGAAATGACAGCCGAAGAAGATGAGCGAAAAAAAGAGGAAGAAAAGTTTTTTGGTGCAGTTGTAGGAATTGATAAAGAAGACGAAGAAGATGATTTTGGCGGGGAGCAGGTTCATTCGTTTGAAATTGCTGCAGAGCACGTAGAGGTAAATGTGTTTATTATATTTGTGATTTAGATGTAAATACTGATTTGGATGGTATCACAGAACATCAAAAAAAGATGTAATGACATTGACTATCCCATGTTGGAGGAATACGATTTCCGTAATGACACAGTCAATGCAAATCTCGAAATCGACCTCAAGCCGACAACCACGATTCGTCCATATCAAGAAAAGAGTCTCTCTAAAATGTTTGGTAATGGGTAATGTATAGCGATCGATTTGATGTATAACTGAGAATGCTCAGACATTTTGCCAATAATAGCCGTGCTCGTTCTGGAATTATCGTTCTTCCGTGCGGTGCTGGCAAAACTCTTGTTGGCATCACTGCTGCCTGTACTATTAAAAAGAGCTGTCTTGTGCTGTGTACATCTTCGTAAGCATCTCCCTACAATATAATGTCGCTTCTTGTTGCTAACCTTTCTTTGTAGTGTATCAGTCATGCAGTGGAAACAGCAATTTTTACAGTGGAGTAGTATCAAGGAAAATCAGGTTGCTGTATTTACATCTGATTGCAAAGAGAAATTTTCTGGTGCATCAGGTATCGTAATCTCAACCTATTCGATGGTGGCAAACAAGCGTAAACGTTCGTATGATGCTCAAAAGATGATGGAGTTTTTGGAGTCTCGTGAATGGGGATTTTTATTGTTGGATGAAGTGCACGTTGTGCCTGCAAATATGTTTCGAACTGTTGTTACAACCATTGCTGCACACGCCAAGTTGGGGCTGACAGCTACCTTGGTTCGTGAAGATGAAAAGATTGATGACCTCAACTTTTTGATCGGCCCCAAATTATATGAGGCCAATTGGATGGATTTGGCCAGTCGTGGTCATATTGCAAATGTACAGTGTGCCGAAGTATGGTGCCCGATGACGCCCGAATTTTACAAAGAGTATTTGTATGAAAACTCTCGAAAACGTACATTATTATACGTGATGAATCCAAAGAAGTTTCAAGCCTGCCAATACCTTATTGGATACCACGAGAGACGAGGCGACAAGATTATTGTCTTTTCCGATAACGTATATGCTCTTATCGTAAGTTGTTGGACCTAATCCACAAAAGTATTAATTGACATAACCTTGTTGGTAGGAATATGCCAAAAAATTAGGAAAACCTTACATTTATGGTGGTACTGGTCAACAGGAGCGTATGCGTATTTTGCAAAATTTTCAATACAATCCTGCCGTCAGCACAATCTTTTTGTCGAAGGTTGGCGACACAAGCATCGATTTGCCTGAAGCTACTTGCTTGATCCAAATCTCTTCTCATTATGGCTCTAGACGGCAGGAAGCCCAGCGTTTGGGCCGTATTTTGAGAGCAAAGAGACGTAACGATGAAGGGTTCAATGCTTTCTTTTATTCGCTCGTTTCACGCGATACGCAAGAAATGTATTATTCTACAAAGCGCCAGCAGTTTCTAATTGATCAAGGTTATGCTTTCAAAGTTATCACAAATCTCGAAGGCATGGACAGTGATCCCGACATTGTGTTTAGAACTCATCAAGAGCAAATGGACCTTTTGAAGGCTGTATTATTAACAAACGATGTAAGTTGTCGGCTTAAATCAGGTTGTTCCACTTACTAAGAGAAATATAGACTGATCTAAGAGACGAAGAGTTAATTAATGTGGATGATGTTGGTAAAATTACTGACCGCAAGGTCGCTGCCAAGAACCGAGCATCAGGCCTGGTTAAAAGACAAGTTACGACAACAAAAACTCTTGCTGGTGGTGATAACATGGCCTACCTTGAATACAACCGCAATTCTGGCGGCCAATTTTCTGGTCGTGGCCGTGGCAATGGCGGCGCTCCTCCGAAGGAACATCACACGCTTTTCAAAAAATTCATGGGAAGAAAGTAGTTTTGACCAAATTATTAAAAGCCCTTTGTAAATAACCACATGTTTTTGTTACATAAGAATGGCACATTCTAAAGCAGCAGATTTATCATTATATTATCCTCTATTACAATCTTGGAAAAAAGAAAATATAGGCACTGTTTTATTTCACATGTCGCAGCAATTCACAACAGGAATCAGCTTTAAAAACAATGCATTGGCATCTACAAAAGTCGAATGGGTCGAAGCAGGCTGTTGGCATGAATCCTGCTTTTTCTTGACAAAAAGAAGTTCTTTTTAGTTTTTTCATATGACCAAAACGTAGAATTTAAACTATTTAGACCAGCAATATGGCCCTGATACGAAAAATAAATCCTTTGATAGTACTATAAGATCAAAAGTCCCTTTTGTGTGTGTGTGTGTTCCTTGAGGAAGGAGGGAACAACATTATAATCTATAGTCTTTTTAATAAAAGCTAAGAAGTTTCTGAGAGAGAAATGTCTCTTTAAGAATATTTCAAGTAGGATTTCTATTTTAGATTAAAAATACCAAAGAAGAGGGAAAATCTCAACATGATATGCGAAATTGCGATGCCCTAATTATTGATCAAGCAATCATTTTGCAGGATGTACTTTAGATACCTAAAACTGAACAATCACCAACGACCTATAATTTAACTATTTCAGATATTTCCGTTAGATATTAGACATCTATATAAACCCAAATATTTAGACAAGTCTATAGAACTGCATAGGTATTTAAACTAAAAAAAATGGTTAGACCACAAAACCACAAAACCACAAAACCACAAAACCACAAAACCACAAAACCACAAAACCACAAAACCACAAAACCACAAAACCACAAAACCATCAAAACCATCAAAATATCAAATTAAACTGTATATACTAATAAAGCATTCATTTGTACGTATCTGTCAAAATATGAATTTACACAATGAAAAATCATAGAAGATTCAGCAAATGACAATCTCTATTTTTGTAACTTCGCATTATCATTTTATGTTACATCTGTTGAGTAAAGTCAGCATATCCAATATCAAGGACGGGTTGGTGTGCAAAAATGTGTTTGGTATAGCAAATTACCCCTTGTCAGAGTTTGATACTTGAAAGTGCAGTGCCTGGAACCTGGAATTTATCAGAAGCTTATTATGAAGCTTTACTTTTTGTTAATACAATTACCCTCAACCTCAATCCTAACCTCTACTCTACTTTCTATTGTACATGATTAGCATTGAAATCACTGACATTAGGCATTCTCATAATTAAAAATGGTAATTATGAATTATTCACAAATCAAAAGAGGTCATCACAGCAAAACATTGTATTCATTAATTATTATCTTCTGCTTACAACTCAATCGGCCACATCTGTTTGATTATGGTATCTTAAAAAATTGTATTCTTGTGGTATCAACTATACTTACTTTATAGGACTTTGCCATGTAATAGAATTGATATTGACTTGATATCATCTCCAGATAGATATTTTTTACAGCTTAAAATCAAAAACCTTAGCTTCGTGTGCCATTTTTTGATTGATTTTCATAATCAAAAGTGCCCTGAAAACACCAGAAATAGTATCCATTGGGAAACAACTATATTATATGTGATTTTGGTGCAATTTGAGCATGATTTATTTTTCGATGCAAAATGACAGATTTTTCAATTTTTTCCTTGTATCCACACATCCAAAATCATCAATTATGCATTATCCTCACTTTAGACCTCAAAAATGCAACTTTTTACTATATCATATATTGGAGGAAAATGATCATAAAAGGTCATTGCTTGATCTGAAAAGACTAGAAATGCGCTTTGATTAAGCAAAATGTTGATTTTTTCCTCTTAATTTGCTTTTGAGGTTTTCTCGGTAGAATTCCTTCTCTAAGCATACGAGGATTATGAAATGATACCATCTTGTAGAGCGCCGAAAAATACATCTATTATCATAAACTGACAGCCGTGGTATGCATAGTATCGGGAGATGATATCTTGCCTCGAAAGAGTAATTTTGGTTTCGAATTGTCCAAATGGAGTTTTTGAAAGAATTTGTTCTTCCTAATTTTAGATGCGTTTAATCTCCGCCATCAAAGAAAAATGGTGCTTTTTTTGAAGAAAGCATTAGCTTTGAGAAGCCATAACTTAACTAATTCAAAAGAAAAACAATTGAAACCTCGATTATTAAATTGTGTGCTTCTTGGCTATTTAATGGTAGTACTTGCATGTCTGTACCTAGCCTGACAATCTCACGCTCAGATTTTGAAAAATACTTTTCTGAAAAAAGTCAAGAAAGTCGTTACGTTTAACTGATATCAACTTAAAAAGTACAAAAACTTGGTCTAAGCTATGCAAATATGTAGTTAAAAAGTGCCACATAGTCTAATACA
>MU619299.1:71303-84986 GCA_025201805.1 Parasitella parasitica
AAAGAATGGCTTGTATCAATCAGGTCAGGTTGTACCGTTGTGAAGAGTTGAAATGGTGTGCAGTTTGATCTGATCTGATGGTATAGTGCCTCTGTGCAAGAAAAGAGGTAGTGTGGAATAATATGACCTCTGCCTGAGAGAATCATTACTGTATCTGAGATAACTATCAATAGTATTTCTTGCAACAATAATGAAATCTATACTATTATGAATTGCCTCAAGCAATCCTTGAAATGCAGATAACAGGAATCTTAAAAACAATTACATCTGGTTATCTTGTATTGTAGAGTCTAGCAATTGAGGAAGAAATTGGGACGTATCATGCATTAGCCGTTGACAGCAATAGACTAAGAAGTGGATGCTAACGTATTGTGCTTGTCAGTCAAATATGGTCGAATAAATAATTACCGAAAGTTTTATCATTGTAACTTATTTTCAAACGTGAGAAAATGAAAGCGACCCATTGGAAATACACATTTACAAATTATTCAAGGCTCTGCATGGTTTTAGTATGTGAATACGTCTACTGTAATGCGGTTCTTAGAGTCATCTAACAATGGGTTCATTTGAAATGATGATTACTTCCAATCCTCATAATCTGAATCCCTCGTTTTTGAGCATTAAAAGCATCTGCATTTTTTATCAACGTTCATTAGCATCCCAAGGCTTTACTAACCAGGTTGCCGGAAAAACGTTTGCAATTACCACAAACCAAAAATCATAATTTTGGCCAAACATCTCATTCCTCGTAATAAAGATGCCATAAACATTGGTTTCTTTCCTTTCCCTTTTATTCTTATCAACTTCAATATACCATGCGCTCAAGTGTTCTTTCCGCTTTATTCATTGCATCCGCAGTTTCAACAGCTCTGGGTGTTCCCGCTGCATCGTCTTCTCTAATAGAATCTTCTTCCGCTTCCAACGAGGCACAGCACGCTCGAGCCTCCGTTGATCCCAGGATCGAAAGGTGGGCCCGCATGAAGGTAGCTCTTCCTGATGGGTTGTTTCCAGAAGATGAAGTCGTTTTAGAGGAGCAGTTGCAGATTGTTCCGATGATTGTTGACGAACTGCCACAGCCGGCTGTGTCAACAAGAAAGCCAATTGACAAACATCAACGTATCGACATTGAGCCTGCATATAAACATATGAGCTTAATGGGAGATGATGATGAGACAGAGCTTAACAATGTAATAGAAATTACACCATTAGCGCCTGAAATCCAACAAAATTTTAGCCAACATCATGAGGCTTCTTCTAGCAGTTTGTATACAATGCTAGGCAGTATAAATGCATACTAAAATATTTAAATAGATGTCAAGCAAGCACCTTCAGTTGAGGCAGGTAGACGGTATAGGAAATATCTTGGTGTAAGTGACAATGGCAAATCTCAAATTATGAATATCCCTACTTCAGCAAATACGCCAAATGTCAATGCAAGTGAGCAGGAGGAGCTTCAAAGTTCGGTACAGGCCAAAAAAATAGTAGGGTTAGACAAGCAAGGAAGAATGAGATATGTCGATGTTACATTTTACAACCGAGGCGGATCCAACTAAAGGCCATCATATTGTGATTATGTGAATTAGCAAATAAACAAGGAAAAGGAAGGGGGGGCGCTCGATTTTCTTTATTAAGACAGGCCTTGTGTGTTTGCCCATTCAATGGATAAGGATGTGATGAGGCTTGCAGTATGATCGGGGATCTCGCAATAGAGAATGCCTGTCAAGATGTTATTTTGAACGTCTTGCCATTTCTTTCCATGTACATCTCTGTTCTCCAGCATCATCTGAGGATCGCTTAATTCCATTGCAAAGCGTTCATACATGACGCCTAATTCTGGATAAGGTTCTTGGTAGCCATTGTCTTTGATTATAGGTACGGTTTGGAAGTGAAAGCCAATATCTTTTGCAAAAGGCAATATCCCATGTACAACTGTGCCCGGCGCTATTGGTAATAGTCGTAAGCATTCAGTAATAAATAGTGTCTGGCACCACAGGGGGATGTTTCCTCTCACTAGGACGTCCCGCATATGACTGTACGGGTCTGTGTATCGAATGCCTAATGTATGTGTATAAGGAACAAATGTTCTTGCTCTTTGCTTTTGCTCCTCCTCCTTTTCCTCCTCTCGTCTCTTTGTTTCTATCGCTGCTATGTTGGTCTGCTCCATCATATCGTTGAACAAGTCGTTAAATGTGAGCGTGTCTATAGGTGCCAAGCTATCATCTTTGGTAAACAAGTCCATCGCATTGGTGAGTGTGCTGGGAGTTGGGTATGCCACAGGCTCACAAAATTCACATTTCTGTATCATAAAAGTGCCCAGTGATAATCTTACAAATGACAGATTGAAATCATGTTTGGCAAAACAGTGTAGCATGCGCATTAGTAAATGCTCAGAGCGTCGTTGTCTGTATTCGAAAATATCCTGTGTAGACAGAGGCTCTGCATTGAAACTGTATGCATATAAGCCCAGCATATTGTTTTCGGTCCCTGGCAAAGGCAGCTCTGCTAATCTATTTGTCGGTTTTTTGTACTTGTTTTCGTAGGTGAAAATGTGGTAAGCTGGTGAGGAGACAGACGCACTGGTGGAACTGTATACATCTTTTCTAATCTGTGCTAATGCGTAGGTCCAGTGATCGCATGAAAAACAAGGTGCAATGCCCAACTGATGGTCCTGAACACTTGCACATTGGCATTTGGGATAGTCTACAATGACAGAATTCTCTGGCGTAATATTTTGCATGTTTTTTTTTGTTTTTTGTTTTTATTTATCAAATGCTTTTAATGAAGCAAAACAAAGAAGAGGAAAGGACTAAGCATCAAGCGGGACCTTAATCGTGCGCATAAAAGAATTAGTAGTCATTCAGCAAGATCCTGTTGCTAATACTGATACTTACAGCATCATCATACCACCATACTTTAACTGTTTGGTCGTCGCTACAGCTTGCAAGCATGCCTTGTTTAGCATTCCAGGCCGCATCGTAGACCACTCCCGAATGGCCGCGCAATTTCTGTAAAACCTCACCTGTATCTTGATCCCAAATATATACAATGCCATCTTCACTGCCCCCCACAATCAGGTTGTTGTCTGCAAAATTGGCCCGAACGAAATTCTTTGAAGTGTTTTGGTGTCCCTTCAACTTGCGAATAGGCCGCACCATACGAACATCCCAAAGACGATTGGAATTGTCCTTGGAACTGCTTAAAAGTAAAGTGCCGCTGGAGTTCATCTCGACTGAAGTCACCTCGCCCAGATGAGACGAGATGGTGCGGATGCATAAGCCAGACACAATATCCCAAAACTTGATTGTATTGTCTTTTGATCCGCTAATAACTAGATTGCCCAACGGATTAAAGATAGTCTTGGTCACAGCCAGTTGGTGTCCAGGGAAGGTTTTGATGATGGCCCCCGTATTGACATCAAACAGCCGCACCGTTTTATCGTACCCGCCAGTGACTATATGGCTTTCGTTTGGATGATATCTCACTGAATAAACATCACCGGCATGTCCATTTAACGTGGATACACACGACGCTTTTTGCAGGCTCTTTATATTCCAAATTTTGATACTGGAATCTCCACTCGCACTTGCTACGAAATCGCCCGCATGCGTCGTAGTTAAATCCCAAATTCTGGACCGATGGCCCTCCAACACATCCAAGCATTTAGCAGATTCTGTATCCCAAACCCGCAACGTATTGTCGCTAGAGCCTGACACAATTTTTTTACCTTCTTGACCGATGAACTCCAAACATTTGACATTGCCTTGATGGCCCGTCAGAGTAGCTCCCACCGCATTGGGTATCACAAAACTAGTATAATCATCCAGCAACGAGTTGACAGTAGGTGCAATTTTTGGATGGTATCGAGAGAATTCGATTTGATATGCAACTGCTTGGCGTAATAAGCCCAACAATCGGTCGGGTGGGATGTGTCGATTACCTGTGCGATCTGCATTTTCAAATTCCAACATGCTTTGAAGCTGGTCGACAAGGCCTTCTCGCGCTGCCATGATACCTTCCCACTGCGTAAAACTAGGTGCTTCATGGATAGATTTGGCTGTGAGCAAGTAGCACATGTCTTTGAATTCGTTGGGTTTTGTTTGGAAATGCTCAAGCGGTTTTAGTCTTTTGTTCAAGAACGTAAATGCCTACATGTGCATGGATCAGTTTGTATGGTTGAGTTGATGGGATGCGCACACAAATTTACCTTTTGAATTTCACGCCTCTCCAGATACTCTAAATATTGCTGCTTGTATACAGAATATAGAAATGATCTATGGTTTTTTACTAGTGGTTTTGTACATAACTTCTCTACTTCTTGCCAATCGCCGTCTAAGGAACAAGTGTTGGTGTTGCGGCTCGAATTAGTCATACAAATCGCAATGTTTACCTAAAATTGCCTTCTTTAGTCGCTTCACTTCTAACGTGCGTTCTTCTCTTTCCTTCCATTTGACATTGGTTTCATCACACAAGACAGACTGGGAAGCATGGTATCCCTCGTCTTGCAAGTACTGCATGATAATGGCAATGATGTCTTCTTTGATATGAGGATCGTTTGCGTTGAAAATATCATCCGTAGGCTGGATGTGTGAGCTTTGCATGCCAATGTGTTGGCTGTAGGTTGCCAAACTACGGTTCTGTGGTTAGCGTTTGCGATGCGCAAATCATTGACACGCACACACACCTTCTGCGTTTCTTTGCATTTTCGCTCTGAGAAATACTGCTTCTGTTCAGGATAACAGATACTGTGTCGACAACTTGTTGCTCCTCTTTGGCCATCGCATCGCTAATTTCTTCTCCTTCAACTAAAGCATTTTCAATCTCTTGTTCTTGGTTTGTAAAACTATTATCCATATGAAATTTTGGTTGGAGACCAAGTAAATACAGTAGAAAAAAAAATACGAAAAAAGGAAAGTCAGTGTCAATTGGCAAATTCCAAGCGTCATTTTCACCACCAACATTACAAGCACGCAAAGAGACTTTTTTAATGTCGCTAAATTTCACTACACTCCAATTTATTATTCAAAAACACTAAACTCATCTTCATCTGCCATCACTTGGTGCGTAGGCTGAAACTGTCGACGATACCTTAATCTAATTTGGTTATCGTTTGCCATGGGAGGAATTCTTTTGCCTTTACATCCTTGGCATACGGGAACGCACTTCCAGCAGTGTTCGAAACGATAACCGCATGACCAGCATTGAGCCTCGACACACAAAATTCGTTGACAGCGATCTACCCTATGTTGTAGCCGAGAATCACCTGGCCACTGCTCCTGTCTATTGTGTTCCTCCTGCTGCATTTGCAATCTCTGGATTCGCTGTTCCAACAAACTTAGCTCCTGTTCAAGCTCGGTTTCTTTTTGATCTTCGGGCAAATAGCCGCAATGTTTGATATCTAGCTCCACATGAGGGTGGATTGATAGCTTGTTCCATGTCTTTTGATACGCCAATAAATGAGGTTCAAAATCCATGTAGTAGTGGTAAATGTTGAGTTTTTCGATTGGTAATGAGTTGGGTTTAAGAGACTCGAATTTAAGCATTTCCTGTAGCAATTTGATATCGACTTCCAAATTGGTGTTTTCTTTACGATTTTTAGCACTAAGCTTCCGCAAGAGAGGAAACTTGATGAGCATGATGATAGGTGATAGGTCAGCATCGTCATTGTCGTCCATAATTACCTGCTGAATTGTTTAATTTTTTACGTTATAATCGAGTGGAATCAGCCGCACTACCTCTGTGACATGCTGTCTTAATCCATTGGAGTCGTCTAATTTTCGAAGTGATGAGTAGATTCGGTGCAAATCGGTTGAATGATTCAGATCAAAGGTGATCTTCCTCCACAAATATTTTGAGCATAAAAACATGCAGCGCATATGTCTACATGTATCCATCAGACTTGTGTTGGAGCAAAGGTCTAGATTTTGACTAATATTTGCAATAATGTCGTATGGCAGTGCCAAAATTGTTGTAGTCATGTCTGCAGTAAAGAAATGGAAGCGTTCAGCTGTTCCTTGGTAATCAAGACATTTTTGTTGTGACATGTAAATGAATTAATAATCATCAAACATTAGGCCAATGAAACACATTGACCAATTTATAACATGCATAATGAACAATGTATGAAGCGAGGCCTGGCCAAGTGAAACTGATATAGTTTGAGTGAAATTGGCCTAGTTTAACTAAAGCACGGCTAGGTTAAGTAGCATTGACTCAGGTTAGTCGATGCATGGCCAAGTCAAGTGAAATGAGCTTATATAATGACAACCATATCCGCAGCGGGATTGTAGTTCTTTAGCCTGTCATAATCCTCAAAAAAAAAAGAGAGCAACGAAAAAAGATTGTTGTCAACGAAGAGATGCCATAGTGTTTGAACTGACAGAAATATATAAAGTAAAAGGTATTCGTGAAGCAAGCGCATTACTCCAATTTCATACCGTATTATGGCTGCATAGCCAATGTTATGGCATTTAAATCATAATACAATTACAAGATTACTTTTTTTTATTGCTATATTTGTCTTCCAATCTTTTGATTGTCCTTCTTTTCGTGTTAAAACCTTCCAATATTAAAGACTATCTTAATTTTAAGACCACTGACGCCTAAAACGGACTTTAAAACATTCGTTTATTTTTTCTTTCAGATAGGCTAAATCTGCCAAAACGAGATCCAGAGTTTACCTTTTCTCATTATTTAAGGAGGTTCTCAATAGCTAAAGAAAAAACAAAAATAAACACATATACTATTTTTTGAGCTCTACAAACTGATATAAATTTAAAAAAAATCCTAGTAAAAAAAAATTCAGCTAATATTATTTATTCAAAAAAACGTTTTTTGCCTCAAAATCAATACTTTTGTATTTGATTTTTTTAAAAGCTTCAAAATAGCTTATATTGCTTTGAAAAACTATTTCTTTTACATTTCAAGCTATTAAAAAGCAGTTTTTGGGATGAAAAGTTGAATTTTCGTGAAATGTCGAGTTTTCATGAGGGGTCATAAGGGTTTTGTTCGCCTGCAAAATAAAATCTGGATTTGAATACCGCGCCTGCTTGATTAAATCTAATGTTGGTGGTTTACTTGACCATGGCGCATATAAATACAGCAATAAAAATTGTTGGATTGAAATAGTATCCACTTGACAATACTAATTTTTTGAAGAGGCATAAAGCTAACATTTTCGGTTTTTGTACGCGGCAGCATTTTTATTTAATGAGGCCCAAATTTTTAACCTGGGCCAATTTTGCCCCATTGTGCTTAATATGGCCCGAAAAAATCCTTTTTACGTTTTTTCTATATAACTTTACTTGTCGTATAGTTGGAATAGGCTTGCACAATAACCACCAGAAATCAATTGTTATGGGAAAAAAAAAAAAAAAAAAAAAAAAAAAAAAAACCTATCTCTTATGAAGATGTCAGATTTTAAAATATACTTTAGATCGGCAACCAAACTGAAATAATGCAAGGATATCGTAGCATACCTTTAGGGCTGTCTCCTACATATTTGACCTTAGATGGATAAGTGACATACTAACAGTTGCTTGATTGTGCATTTGCTCTCTAAAGTTGCTTTTTGTGAATTCTTTTTTCTGGGCATTATTTCTGCATGCTTGATCTGGAATGGATGTGTTGTATATTCAAACTTATATTGATTCTGCGTGGTCTATTCTCAATTAAGATGCGAAAAGTAAAGTTCAAGAATTAAAAAAATCACGAGTCAAAAAATTCCACGGTGCGATATAGTGTTTGGTGTGTATGTGAAATTAAAAAATTCGTTCACTTCCATGTATAATTTTTTTACATGTTAGTTGATTCAGGTACAGATACCATTTCCACTTATAAACTAAAATTCTTCGTCTCTTGACAACTATCAGTAAAGAACAAGATAACGTTAAGGAAGATACTTATATATCAAAGAATAACAATAAATGGGACATTAGAAAAGCATATAGATTGAGGTAATGGCTTCTCTGTGCGCATAACAATATATTGTGTCACTATAGAACGGTTTGCGTTTGATATCGCCTGAATCAAAGAACTCTAGCAACAGAAAGTTAGGCCGTCTGCCAGATACACTACTTGACTAATATAAATGGAGTTGAGATATAGTCAACTATAGTACCTGTTATTCCACTTTCAGAATGAAAGGATTTTGGCTTATTTTTCATTACATTTCGCTGTAATTCCAAAAATACTATATCGGGACGAGTAATATATGCATATGCAAGCTAGGAATAGATAAATACGCAGAAAAAAATAGTGCTGCCCTCCTGAGATGTAGCAACCAAAGGATTCATTACACTTTTTTGTTGATTGTTCAATTATTGTTGTATCCATTAAAATCTGTAACTTTTTAACAGCGTTGATACCTATTCAAGTTTATTTGACGTTCCATCTGGTGGAAAGATTGAAGTTGGAACTGTTGACATACAGCATTTGAAATAGCAGCGTCGCAGAAAACGCATTTTTATGATACTGAAAACGCATGTTTGGTTTCTAACTAATTGAACTTGTTGATACATGTATTTTACATGAAGAATTTTATCTCAATGGTGGAAAAAAAAACCCCCCAGCAAGGTGTCCATATAAAGAAATTAATTGTGAGGATCAGTCGATATTTGAGTCAAGACATTCTTTAAATGATATCACTTGTTGGGAGATATGGAGATGTAAATGAAGAAAAAAAGCGATGTCTCACTTTCTGCTGGGTAAGTTTATTACTAATACTATTTAGTCTATTGAGGAATGTGTTGAATGTTCTGGGCCAGGTATACTATAAATTACTTCATATGATGCAATATGCATATATTGACAGAAGATCCCTCTTATCTTATTCACTTTCTATCGCAATGTAATTGTATCGGGGGGGGGGGAGAGAGGCCTGTATTAAAGATGGTAACACATTTTCGTGGCCAAAAACGAATTGTGTCTTTGCTTATGCTTGCACTTTCTCTATTTGTATAAACATAATAATTTCTGCATGTAAACAGTCTTCTTTCAGTCTGTAGTTTCTTGAAGGAATTTGTCATGTGTATGCGTGTATATAGTCGATGTCTCAAACATCGAAATATTTTATATTCGACTAAATCGCAAAATACCGAGGTATTGGGCTAGTATATCGGGACAGCCTCTTCTTTTGCAGCAGGTAGATCGGCAATAAACACTGTGATTAAGGAGAATGCAGGTCAGTATTGCTTATTGTGCTTAAAGAAAATCTGTCATTAGGGCGTTACATACTCAATGCCATGTCAAGCATGAACGAGGGATTTAACCATTGGCATTCTTATTTTTTTCTCTTTTTTCCTTGGGTCTACGGAATAAATGTTAATTTCCCTAACTTCTGTGAAACAATATAACTTGTTGCTAAACCTCACGAATTTGGATCGACACAATGTGTTCCTCATACCTTACATATATATACACATTCTCTAAAAGAGCATAAATTAAACATTTCTCGGACTCAAAGCGACTATTTTCTAATATAAGATACTATAGGAGATGGTTTGATATTTTGCCTCTGTTTCTCGTGTCAATTCCCCCCCCCCCATTTTACCCCTTGATTGTTCACTCCTTCAAAATCGACCAGAAAACTCTCTTTTTAAAAAACAACCTTATTTTTTTTATTTTTTTCATGCATATAATAATTCATCTTTCTCTCTTGTTACATCAATTATAATAAAAATGGATATCAATATGGATAATGATTGCCCGAGATATCGCCCATTTGCCTCATCGACAACACATCGCACTTCCAAGGTCAAGAAGGCCAAGTACTCGACTTCGTTGGATCCCAGAGGCTACATTCCAGGTAAGATCCAGTTGTCACCCACGCTTCGTACATTAACAGGTTATCAAGTGTATGAATATCTAATCAATGGACAGCCTATCATGTGGGACAGAGAGTCAGGTTTGTATCTCTACAGCTTTATGTTCTGTCGGCTGCCCATGTAACTGAAATACAACGTTGCATTGTTAATTAGGCTATGTCCATTTTACCGGTATCTGGAAAGCGTTGGGTAATTCCAAGGCGGACATTGTCAAAATGGTAGACTCGAATCCCGAGCTCAAGGTTAAAAAAATTCGAGGAGGCTTTCTCAAAATACAAGGGACATGGTATTTAAATATAACTGGTGTATTATTTTAAACTTGCATCTTGTTAACAGTAAAAACGTAGGATCCCATATGAATATGCGTACTTGCTTTGCAAGCGGACCGCCTGGATGATTCGTAAAGACCTTGTATCTCTATTTGGACCACGCTTTCTTAATGACGCACTTGATCCTGCGCATCCTGAATATGGCTGTCTCTTGCTGGACCCAAAATACAATAGAAAAGGCATGAACAATCGACAAACAACCATGCGCCAAGTGATCCATCATCCTTATAGACGAGGAGATTTCATGCGTCGAAATTCGCGGGATAAGCCCAGCAAAAAGAGCGACAAGATTATATCTAACATGTCTTTATCGAGATTACTGAACTCGACATCGACAGCGGATCAGCATCAGGAAGAAGATCTTGCGTATTCAGGATCGCCAAACACGACGCCCTCACCAACATTCCAAGTTGTGCCTCTTCCAATAGCTTTAAAGGAAACCAATATATTGCCGCCTATAATTACTGATAACAATGACAGAGGATTGCCTGAGCCTCGCATCACGCCAATTTATAGCCCATCCACATCATGCTCTAGCTCTTGGCCATCACCGAGCTCCCCCCCTGCGGCTTCGGGCCTGATCCTGCCGTTAGCAGCAGCTACGCAGACATACTCTAAAGACATTGTCGATACCATCAACGCAACAATACTTTTACAACGCCTATCACAAGACGATGGTGCCCGCCCATTCAAGTCTATGCATCTGGATTCGATACCAAGTAAAGTGATGGTTGGCAACCAAGAATTTAGAATTTGCTGGGATGATTGATATCTGAGACATATCTCTTGTACATACACTACGCTCTATTATATATAATTTGCCATCACTCCATTCCACAAAATTCTACGCCAAAGTCTAATTGCTTTTAAAAAAAAATGTGTGCATTATTTTATTGCTGAATAAATGTTATTTTTTGCTGCTTGGAATGGTATACGGTAGCATCCAGAGGACTGGTATGCGGCTGATTTTATAGTGTCCATGACGACTGTGCATCAAACAGCCTTTTTCTTCTACTAATATGACAACACAGCCAAGCACCATTTCCTTCATACCTCCCGAAATATGGCAAGTCATCTTTTCGTATCTCTCAGCTCGAAGCAACTACGAATGTCAACGCGTATGTAAAAGTTGGTATCTACCGGCTAGACGAGCGTTTTTGGACCACATAGTGTTGAAGAGTCGCTACGACTTGGAGGAGTTCTTGCACTGCTTTTCCGACGCCAATCGACTCAATGAAGCGGTGAAGAAGCTCACTATTGGATGCGCTTACACGATGCCAAGTAGAGCCGACTTACTGCTACAGAGCGAAGCTATAGCAACTCTCGTCGACCAATTTCCCAGCGTGCAAGCAATCACAGTATCTGTCAACTGCATAGATTTAGAGAACTTTACACTGCCTCACATTATGACGGCCATGATGGAGAAATGGACATCCCTCGGTGTCTTTAGAGTGAACCAGATCCTATTGTCCAAAGAGAAGATCAGAATTTACTTGCAAACGGTGTACTATTTACGCCAACGCATGACTGAACTTTCGCTATACGACCATGAATACGTTACAAAAGAGATGGGCGGGCCAAGCCAATTTGTTTCCATGTTTCCTCGGCTGAAGCACCTCAAAATCATACCGCAGCAGGGTAATATTGACAGTTTCTCAGACTGTTTGTCTATCATACAACGCTGCGGACAACATTTAGAGTCACTAGACATGCACAGCAAAAAGGAGAATGAAGATAAAGTGCTGTTGTCGATTATTCGATCTGCAGACGGCCGACAAAAACTGGCGCGTATCAAAGTCCTGAAAATGACCATGATTAATTTTTGTGTAAATACCATACGATTCATTATACAGCACCTTGTGGGTTTGCAAAAAGTGATAATTGGGTTTATTTATGGAAATTTCAGCGACTGGACAGAGAATCAAAAAATGGTGTTTACCAGCGATTTTCTGGATTATTTGTGTGCGAGAAGCGAGTACCTTGTGCGGCCTTTAACCATCAACTACAAGGACGACGACATTTATTTGGAAAGAATACTAGCACGACACTACGCTGCTAAAGATAGACAAGCTGATTTGCACACTCGCATCGTCTTGTACAACAACAACAGACAATTTGGGTATGACTACAACAATGCCATTGCAAATTCGTCCAAGTTTTCCATTCAGCTACTGTCCACAAAAATACAGCTCGGAAAACTACAGCGTACCTGTTATTTCACGCATTTTTATAACGGAAACAATGCACGGGATGTGTATGATACGTTCAAAGTTGCGAATTCTGCGGTGCAAGCTACAAGTTTGACTTTGGATTTGGGTGGAATGTATATGTTCATGGATTCGATACCCCGTCTTTTCTACCAATTGTTGGCTTTGGCGCCTGAGATTAGCAGACTATATATTGTATGGCCTCGAAACTATTGCGAAAACAACTCGATTGTTTGGCCAGAGGATGTCCCAAGTTATCCTTGTGTGACCTATTTGGAACTCACGGCGGGCCTTACTTCGTGGGTAGACATGTTCATGTTACCTCTAGTCTCCAGTATGTTTCCAGCGTTGGATTATCTCTCTATGCAACTGTTCAGTGGCTATTGGCATGAGACGAGTAAAGCGTTTGTCATTAACTTGCCTCAAACCGCATTGACGAGATTATATCTGGATGTTACGCCAGTGAGAATACAAACGGGAAACGCGCTCAAGCAACAGACTACGTTTGCAGAAGCCTTTTTTGTACTAAAAGTGACCAAGCTACTGGGCTGTACAGCAACACAGGAATTCTATTATCGTGTTTCTCTGGACTATTTAAGAACTTCTCGCTTGGACGATCTTTGTCAAGTGGAAAAGAAAGAGTATTTGACCGTGCATGTCATTGTGAAAGACATTGACTATGTCAACTTGAATCTCTCTCAAGAAATCTACGAGCAGCAGCAAGAGAATCCAATGTTATTATCGATGGACCCACAAAAGAAAGTACAAACTACAATATCTGTCTTGTGATGACACTCAATATACCCTCATTGTCCTTTACAAAACAATAAAATCGAGATACAGCTACGGCAGTACATGATCACCACTCTCTTCTTTTTATCTCTGGCACATTGATCAACCGTGAGTTATTTTGATGAAGCAGAATAAATATGAGATTAGATCAGGCCATGGGGCCCGATCGAGCGCCTATTTTGGAAAATCAACGCCCATGTCTCTGCTTTTACCCGCCCTTCAATGCAGTTATTCGCCTTTACTGTTTTATGGGTATTAAAAGCAGACAAGAATGTTGCGTTTGGATCACGATGTATATACCGTTAGAGTATAATACACCATGATGGCGATAATCCACATTCATGCAAGCATGACTATATTTTTGATCATAGGCACACAGATAGCCAGCAGAATACCTCGGCTGCAACAGCTTGATAAATTGCATTGTGATCATATGATACACAAGGATCGTAGCATGTGGTCTTCTTCTGGTACTGTGTCAAGTCCAAGGAATAAATATTAAATTGTAATACATAAAAGGGGAGGAGGGGGGGG
>MU619299.1:95295-110164 GCA_025201805.1 Parasitella parasitica
AAAAAAAAAAAAAAAAAAATGTTAAAGATTTGATATATTTATGGAAACGGAATTTTTTTCTGGGTAAATATGCAATTAGTGTGATGGGGTTTCCGAAAAAAAGAGGGAGCTTATTGAAAAAGGAAACCAAATAGAGCACAAAGGCCAAGGGAGAGGTGGGGGAGATGTGTGACAAAGAAGTGAGGGAATTTGCATTATTGTAATCACAAATGTTGTCAAAAGAAGGATGGGTTGATTACAATATAATAATGAAAATAACGAGGAGAAATGTTGGGGGGTGGGTTACATCAAAGAACCTGGCGGAAGGGGATCCAAGAAAAAGCGAGGGAGGCCATTTTTTTGTTTTACATGTATCACGATGTTTTGGGACAAAAATTTATTTAGGGGCCGGTCAAACGGAAGAAATCTAGTTGTTTGCGAACCTTCTTTTTAATGTTGTAATGGAATTATCCGACATTTTGCAACCAGTATAAATATAAATCAATTCTTGTGCTTTTCCCCCTTCCTTTCTTCATTCCTTTATACACACATAAAAACCGCAATAAAAACCACAAAAAAAACCACAGCGACTAGCCAGCAAGATGACAGCATCATTTCCCATTCTATCAATTACGAATCCATCGCAGTTAGCAGACTTTTGTGCAGTGATTATACCTAGTATCTGGGCTGGATCTTTTAAAAGAGCATTGCTAAGTCCGAAACGTCATACTGCGTTCAAGATTTACGTCCAGAAAGTTCTCAAAGCAACACAAATATCATGTACTTGCATGGTTTTGGCACTCCATTACATTCAGCGACTGAGGACAGCTTATCCATCAATCAGAGCATCTATTGGTTCTGAAGTGAGACTATTCACAACGGCACTTGTGCTGGCAAACAAATTCTTGGACGACAATACATTTACGAATAAGGTAATTCGAGTAATTCAATGATTTGCGACACAATGATTAATTGGCTTTTTTATAGACCTGGTCGGAGGTGTCTAGCATTCCAATCAATGAACTAAACATCATGGAGATGGAGTTTTTATCAGCACTGGACTACAATATTCATATTCCAGACACACAGTTCTTTGCATGGACATCGACATGTCAACAATGGTGGACAAATAGCACCTTAATGATGCCCATGTCACCAGCAACACCACCACCGCCGCCTGCAGTGGTTCCAATGATGCAACCAATGAAACGGACACATGATTACATAGATGAATATGCAACGCAGGCAACAAAGAAACGATACATGGATGACCAGGCACCAGCGCTTACTCCAATTTACAACTACAATTACCCTACACCTCCCATCAATGTCTGTAAGCCAATTTTGAGCTGGTCCTCATCTGTCTCTGCATTAACGTCAGCCGCCAACTTGAGCACATACTATAATAACGCTGCCAACATGAATACATTCCACCATCATCAGCATCCATATCATTCATATCAATAGATCTTTTGCTACACATTCCCCTTTAGTATAAATGTATAAATGACAATATAATCTTACTGTACATAGCGTATACAAAAAATAAAAATTTGCTATCTTGTAAATACATACACAAACATTTAAGCCCAAGCGACGGTTCTAGTCTTGATAGAACCGCTACAGCGATATTGTCTCACGTGGGAGTAATTTTGTACCGATTGGGTGGTTAAACAAAAGCATAATCGTTGAAAAATGTGGTCAAATTGTATGTTTTGCAAGCAGAAAATATGCTTTGCATGTACTCCTTTGGGACATTCAAAACCAGTTTTTTGCAGTTTCATCATGATGTTCGCAAATTCCACGTGTGTTACTGAAATTGTGATCAGCAAAAAGAAAATCGAGGCGCCTCGTCTCGTCTCGTCTATCCCCGCTAGTCTATTATAAACTTATGTCATATAAATCAGATGAAACTATAAACATGCACCTAATAAAACAAATAGTATACTTATTATAAATAAAAAACCTTTTTAGCCCTAGTGATACATGTAATTTCTTTGTTCCACCAGAAAGGACATTTGTACAAGTAAATCTATTTGGCCCGCGGTAGACCTATTATTTGTGAAACCGGGTGATATCAAGTAATCATCTTTTGATGATAATATAATTATTCCTTGCCCAAAAAAAAAAAAAAAAAAAAAAAAAAAAAAAAAAAAGAGCGGGAATTTTTGATATGCTTGTCTATCAGCGTGAGGTACTTCCAGATTGCATGTAGAACCATCTGACATTACGATAATAGGTCAAGCAGGGAATGCTGAGTATGTCCTAGTGGATCACCTGCCGCCGCCGCTGCTCGAGAGTTGCTATGGTAATCTATACATTTTTACATGACAAACAAAGTATACATATTCAGCCCACATCATATGTGTATAAACTTGGAACAAATCACCTCCTTGTACCTTGGGTATTTGAATCGCATTTCAAAAATAGTTAAATTGGGGGTCCAAGGTGTTGATGTAATGTCATGCCATGTCATGTAACTCTTTTCCTGGCTGTGAGCATGTAGTGTTACCATCGTGATTTTTTATTTAGTATTTTTGACAAAAAGAAACTGTAACAAGTAATAAAAAAAAAAAATTTCCAGATGCGACCATGATTAAAACATTATACAGTGCACGCCACATGAAGGCACTCCTTTTTCGTTCATGATACATTTGAAAAGCACCCCCAATTTCGGGTTTAATGCAAAGGGAGTCAACTTGCTCTTTTAATCTGACTAATTTAACAATTTATAGCACTAATTCGCTGGGATTTCTAACGTAAAACTCAACCCGATCAAGGAAAGCAGCTGCCTTCTGGTCGTTTAAAATTTTTCCAGGCTTCCCGCCGTCTAGTTTAATTTCAACAGCATGTGTTTCCTTGGGCTGTTGGTTAAAGTCTAACTTTGCATTTTTTGTTGAAAGACGAACGTTGTAAGTAACTGGTTTTTTGGCTGGTGCACTGCCAAGATAGTCGATCAGATCAAGCATTTCATGATCTGATGAACGCTTCTTTGGTTGTGATACAATGCGCTGATAGCCGCCTACTTGCATAACATAAGGCTTGGAATTCTGATATGAATCGGTAATAAAATCATAGGCAGGTTCAGCTAAATTGAAAACCCTTATTTCGCTTGTTAGCATACCAATGCATAATTTTCGCTTTCTTTCTTCCTTACTTAAATTGGCCGCCTGTGTATTTCCCGGAAAAGGAAGAAGGAGTATGCTTGTAAACAATAGGATTCTTGACTCCAACAGAACTAATTTTGTTGGCTGTAACATCTTGAAGAGCACGTTCGGCTGCCTTTGCAATGAAATCATTGATACTGGCGTGAGTTCCATGTTGTTCGTTCATCGATTGGCGTAAACTAAAGAGATTGTCGACGACAATTTGTTTGCTGATGAATGTAGGGAGAGGAGGAGCGACTTCCTTTTGATCCTGCTTCTTTTCCGTCTATAATAAACAGCGTGAATTACTTGCGAGTGTCTCCTTTCTAGTTTTTTACTACCTTGGCAAATACAATTTGATCTCTAGGGGGTGCAATGCTGAGGGTAGCCTTGGGTGCAGGCTTGGGCTTGATGAGGCCGAGATGTGCGAGGACATCGCCCTTCAAAATGCGACCGCCATTACCAGACGACTTGATGCTGTCAACATCCTTGATGCCATACTTCAATACCAAACTCAGCACAGCCGGGGATAATGGCTTCTTGAGCTTACTAGTATCGATATCGTGATGAGAGATAGATGATGCGGTAGGAGTAGGCATGGCGGTGGCGGAGGAAGCAGGCTTTTCTTCTATGACATGTAATCAGATCAAGCGGATAAATGTTAACATGGTATTCAGTTTTACCTTCAGCAGGAGCTGGGTTAGACGCTGACGAGGAGTCTGTTTCTTCGGGGACTTGAACATTGGAGATATCATCGCCTTCTTCAGCAATAAGGGCAATCAAACTATTGACAGATCCTTTTTTACCATCTTGAAGCTATTCCACTTGATCAACAACTGCTCGTCCCACACCCAAAAGCCTCTAATACTTACAATAATTTTAGCCAACACACCATCTTCAGCTGCTTCGACATCGATTTGAGCTTTATCGGTCTCCAGTTCCAAAAGAACCTCACCAGCAGCAAAGGAATCGCCCTCTTTCTTCATCCACTTGTGAATGGTACCTTCTGTCATGGTAGGACTCATAGCAGGCAGATTGAAGCGGGTAATGGCAGCACTCATTGCAGAAGTGTGAAATGCTATGTTTTGGATTTTAGTTTGATTGATGATTCCACAAAATTGATTATAATACCCGCAGTTGTCTTGTTACTAACAGTTGTTGTTAATCTACTTGCTAAACGATGCATGATGTCCGTAAATCCACACAATGAGAAACTCGAAACAAGGATGAGGTGAAGACGGGAATAGAAGCGAAATCTACGGGATTGTTGTTGATATACTATGGCCCCGGATTAAATCGTGACGTTTACCCTTAGAAATGTACTATTTAAGAAAGTCGTTCCTTGCAGACAAATGAGCTTTAATGCTGTGAATAGAAAACCGGATCAGTGAACAAACATTGAGAGTTACTGTCCACCTCACTAGGCCATGACCATGCGTACTATGATAAACCAAAGTCCTATGAGGCAGAGACAACGAGGAGTCCTTCAGGCAACAAAAACGTTTGTTTTATAACATCCCTATCCTTCCCGCTCAAAATTTGGCTTGCTCAAGGTATCAAAGCATCCTGCTACAGCTTTTCAACTTGAAATTCAATAATGGAAAAATTTGGACACGGAATTTTAGCTGTGTCTACAAATCAATGTAACAATCTAAATGTCTTGAAATGCAAACTTTTCACATTTCATGATGGGCATTTTTATTGCTGCTGCTGTTTGTGTTGCTGTTTACTTTTGTCAGCTTGTTGTATTCAACTTGCTAGTTCCATTCCACATTGCTAAAGCAATTGTAATCTTATTTTTAAATGATTCAAGAATACCGCAAGTGAGTTTACTCGAGTATTGCTTCTATACTCATCAGTTGAAACAATAAATCTTGGACGTTGCTTAAAATTTTGACTAATTCAAAGTACAAGTCCACAAACGCCATAAAATACAAACCAAGTTTTGGACTGTAGCCAATACACTGGTTCTAGCAGCGATATCATACATTATCCAGTTCTCCAAAGTTTTATACTCGAGAGGCTTTCTTTTTCAAAGGATTTTCTTTTGATAATCGCTGAATTTGCAATAATGCTGCTCTTTTCTCTTACGGTACGCGTGGATCACATTTATTTATCTTTAGGCAAACACCTGCATTCAAGAAAACGGTTTTAATCAGGTTGAGCTTCCATTTGAACTGGTTGATTTTGTTTCCGTTGAAGATTTGCTGTCATATGTGGTATTTCAGTTTTGACATTTACCGCTTCTGAATGTTTTCTTGACTTTTACGGTTTGCAGGTCTTTTACAAGCTATGCTATAATGATTAATAAAAGTGTTAAAAGAAAGATGTCCAATCTTTATTTACCCGTCAAATTCATATATACAATGAAAAATTGGTGGATACAATCCTTTATTCTATAACCTTATAGTGTGTACCAATATTAATTTTGAATCATATAAAGTAATATACTTTAAAAGCATTTAATGCAAAATAGGCATCGTATCTGTATCGCCGTTTTTGATTTATTTATGTCTGTAATTTTTGACATATAGGTCTAGCTCTTGCACAATAGTATCATTATGTAAAACTACTAGAATGTGAAAATGCCCACTCAAGTGTGGTTAGCATCAACAAGTTGTATGTTTTTCGTATGACAGTACACTTGTTTTGAAGGAGACAAGTTTTCATTATTTTTGAACAGGATGTTGTATTGCTTGTTGCGACATTTTAGTTTACACAAGGTACATTAATTCTAGTAAATAGAGCTATAATCGTACAACAAATTTACCAGGGAAAGTGAGGGATTCAAAAATTTCTATTTAGAGATCTCTAATCTATTTTGTACTTCAACGTGCTAATTTATTTGTATACACTTTGGTTTTACATTAATGCTTACTATAAGGAATAGCAAAAAAAAAAAAAAAAAAAACCAAGTATTTTGCAACATTGAAATATTATTTTAACAAAACAAAAAAAATAGATGTTTGGTTATGTAAATGCGACACCATCTTTCTAATGCTAGAAAATCAGTGCTCAACTTGTAGCACGGCCAAATTTCATTGCATGTAATGCACCAGATCTGGAATAGCTCGTGTGCTACTCCAATACAAAAAATCAAGCTGATTATTTTAGTTGACAAATAGCATCATTCCGCACACAGGTTGAAGAAATAACATTTTTCAATTGGATTTGTAGGGAAATTCAAGCAACACAACTTTGGTACAAGGGAAAGAGAATTATTTGCATGATAAAAATTCCGTTTAACATAATGTCATCCACTAGAGTACACAAACGACACTACCACATACAGTACAGTTTTGTACTGAGGAAAAATTGGTCGTTTACAATCTTTGAAACACCCTATTTTAGTTGAAAAACACCAGAATAGATAAGGAATTGTCAATGACAAAAGTCTATAAAAAGCAGAAATTGTCATTCAAGTTGCAGAATATATTCGAAAAAGACCAGAAGATGAGTTTGTGTCTAATTAAGAAGTGAAGCCGGAGAAATCGCAATATATTTTTGATGGGCCATTTATACTGATGAACATTTAGAAATCACAGAGTGCTGTAAACAATGATTGCTTACATAAATGCGGAATACTCTTTTCTATGAATAGATAGCACATAATAATGATGTTTCGCGCCAAATTGATGCTCTTTTTTTTTTTGTGAAAAGAGTTTGTTCTTGGAATTCATTTGTCATACACTTTACAATCTAAAATAAGCAACTCAATGTATATATGTTTTACCACCTATAAATATGATCTGTTTAATTTTCTGGTAACAGCTTTCCATCTTTCAACTCTCTCTTTGTCAACATCTATCTTTCTTTATTCCATTACGCTCCCTTAAGACTATACTTTACATGTTCCAAAAGCTTTTCATCCTTGCAACAGTTGCACTTACAGCAGTAAATGCTCATCCTGGATCACATGTGATTGTCAACGCAGCTGCTGCTCCTCAAACCATCAAATTGAAGGAAACCTACCCTCCTGCTTTCGCAATTCCTACAGCCAAGCCTGAATGGCTCGAACTAATCAAGAATGTCAACATTACCAAGGCGCCTGTTTACAAGAACGTCAACGATGCTGGTAAGTGGTGCTCATACATGTGTTAAACACATATGCCAACATTGCCATATACATAATAGGGCCCCAACCTGAAGTTGCTGGCAAAGACCCTCACTGCGATTGGACCTTCACTGGCTGTTTTGGCAAAGAAGACCTTTACGAATGTCCCAAGGGTCAATGGGCGCTTACCTACGATGATGGGCCATCTGAATTTAGTCCCAAGCTGTACGACTACTTGGACCAGGTCAACGTCAAGGCCACCTTCTTCATGGTGGGCGGCCAAGTTGTTCAATTCCCTGACTATGCTCTTCGAGCCTTCAAGTCTGGTCACGAATTAGCCATGCACACTTGGTCTCATAACTATATGACCACCTTGACCAACGAACAAATTGTCGCTGAGCTCAAGTGGAATGAACTGGTTATCAAGGAGGTTACGGGCGTCGCACCTCGCTACTTTAGACCACCTTACGGTGACATCGATAACCGTGTTCGTGGTGTTGCTGCGGCTCTTGGATTTGCTCCCATCATTTGGAACCATGATACCAATGATTGGGCATATGCCTCTAATCCCAAGGCCTTTAAGGAATCCTGGATTGATGGTAATGTCACCAAGTGGGCTAATGCGGCAAAGACTGCTACTGTCGGTGGTATTTCACTTGAGCATGATTTGTATACTCAAACTGTTGATGCTGCTATCCGTATCTTGCCTATTCTTCAAAAGGAATACGAATTAGTCCCTGCTGGCAAATGTAACAATGTTCAAGTCTATAAGGGCAATGCCACTGTTCCTGTTGTCAGTAGTGCATCTTCTACTGCTATTGCCAACGCCACATCTTCTACTGCTATTGCCTCAACCACCACTACTCCAGTTGCCGTTGCTCCTACACCCAATGCTGTTGGTGCTGTTGATGCCGCTGCTGCAGTTTCTTCATCTTCTTCCGCCGCCGCTGGCATCGCAGCTAATGCAGTTGGCTCTAGTGCTTCGTTTACTCGTGCTAATACTATTGGTTTAGGTGTTGCTGCTATTGCCGCTATGGCACTTGTTTAAACTTCTCGTCGGTACTCAGACGAGCCTTTTCGTCTAGTATCGTATGAAGCCATTTTAACTATTTAGACTTATGTACTCCTTTCTCGAAATGAACATCAATTAAAATTGAGATAAAAATGCAAATGTATTAACAGCGAGTATATTTGCGAGTGGAATATTTCTTCTATGAATTTAAAATACTTTTAAAGAGGCTATATATTAATCATATTCATTGACATCAAGAAGAAGCGGCCCAATCTATTAATGCACAATGTCAGAAGGTTTCTTGCCTAATTTTAACATCCTTACCACCAAAGCATTCCTTGACTGTCTTGCTGTGTTTGTTTTCAGCATGCTCACTTAAACTACACAAAGCATATCAACATCCGTTTCTCGCCCACCTTGTACAATTTACTTACGCTTTTTCACGAGAAGTACAGAGGAAACTTTGGAAGCAGGTTTTGCATATGATATTTTTGGCAGCTTCATTCTATAAATTGATGGTTAAGACCTTTTCTTTTTTCAAATATTTCGCATTTACCAAAATCACTCACCGTTTTTTTCTGAGAAGATGCGCCTTTCCCCGGCTGGTCTTTTTTTCGCTCCTGCCTTGATATTTTTTTTGCACCCTGTAAAAATGCAATAATTGAGTATTTTGACGCTTCTTTATCACGTATTGCTATATTTACGTTTCCCATTTTCAACGACTTGAATAGAAAGAGAGAAAGAAGAGATTTTTAATGATAAAAAAAAATTTTTTTTTTTTTTTACCTCTTCAAAAAATTGTAGACGTCTCTCAATGTGATTTAGTGGGGCGAACCAAAAGAGAGATTGAAATCATGCTATTCTCGCCATTGTATCAACATTTACATGAGACATCTTGTAATGCTTGCTTCGTATCTAATAAAAGTAACTAGTCGGTAAGTGCACGTTCAAGTATGCGACTAACAGGCGAAAACACTTAATTTTTGGTGAAAGTCATGTTTCTCCTGGATGGAAATCACAGCTTTGGGAGTTTTTTTTCTCCTGTCAAGTAAAATACGCCGCATTTTGCCTGCATGATAATATTGATGTGTTCAAGTGCTTGATTTTGATTCGAGCCTAACCCTTTTGAGCTATTGCATGTGCTTGTGTAGGGCTATTGGTAATGGATAAAGGCCAGTTTGGAAAGACATAGCAATAATTATATCGTCCCATTTTGCACAACATCAGTTTGCCACTTTAATACATAGTATAAGGCGGAATAATGAAGTTGATGAGAGATGTAATACAAAAGATAAATGCTACAATTATATACTACTGGATATATATATTGAAATGCCTAGTATTTGTTGAACAACAGATTAGAAATATGCTTGATTTCCATAAATGTAAAATGTGAAATTTCTGGGTACATTGCACAGCTATAATGACGAGAGATGCAGTAAGTATGTATGTTGTATGTTGGATTCAGGCTTTTGTAGGAGCTTTGTGAAGAAACTAGTTACGATGTTCAATAATATATCTTGATGTAGATGATTATAGACCGAGAACATCAAAGTACAGTGCCATTTTAGAGTTGATCTATGCTAAATGAATTTGTGCTATGAATTATGTAGCAACAGCGGACTCTTGTAGATCCTTAATAGACTTTAAGTACACTTTTGTGTTATACAACTTTTCTGATCAACTAAAAAGCCTTTTGGACATGTCAGCATCTCCTCATTGCTCCTTCTTTTTTTCTTTTCTTATCGTATCAGCCCAAGATAAATCAGGGAAGTTGATCTCAATCTAGCTTTTCTCTGCTCTTATTCCTCATCTACCCAAGTTCACGGTAAGACGATAGTTTGTTCTGCTAAAGCCAGTTGTTTAACACAAGATGATTCTAGATGTCGCAGCAACAACAGCAGTATTATTCAGATATAGCTGAAAATATCCCTCTCAGCCAGGTACCAACTTCCGATGAAAAGCATGGCCAAAACGTATACGATCCCCAGTCGCAACAGTATGATACTACATATCAAAGAGTACCAAACGTGGAGTCCATGAATAGTCTTCAACATCTTCAGAGGGAAAGCGCAGTCTCTCTTTATCTTAAACCGTTGCTTAATATCGTCGTGTCTAGTTTTCTTACAATAGCATTGCTACTCCTTTTCCTTTATGCAGATGGAAAGCCTTTGGATTTTACTATTGCTGGCCTGAAAATTCCATCTCTCGTGTCTTTTCTTTTGAGCGCAAATTTGATTTTTATTGCAAGCGGCATCTCCAGGTATAGGTTCCATTTGTATGTCATGCAGACATATTTATATTCATCACTGCATGTTTAAAATTCAGGGCAATTGCAGAGTACAAGTGGGTTCGTCTTAGCGATGGCGCTAAATTGACCGTAATTGAGATCTATGATGAATGCACTCGTGGATTATCAGGTTTGCAAGCGAAAACTGTGCCCCAAGAAAATGACACTAAATAATCACACCTTGTTAGGATTTACCTCAGCTTTCAAAGCATATCACTTTGACTGGATCCTACTCGTGGCACTCGTATTCAACATTGGGCTTCTGATAATTAGCCCTGCTTCTCAAGAAATCCTGACTCCCATCGTAGAAACGGTTTCTAACAGCAGTTATAAAATCAAATTCTATTACATGCGTGCTGAAGAGTTAGGTGGCCGTAGCAGTCTTCAAGGCAGTGGCATGGCTCCCAAACTGAACGGATTGACAGCAAACGCTTATATCAGCGCTTCTAGCTTTGCTCAAGCCGCAACTGGTAGTAAGCAAACGCCTATTTTTGACTGCCCATCAGGATCTGCTTATTGCCTGTTCAAAAATGTAACTTACATTTCAACTAAAATGACTTGCGACACCGTGTCTCCTGATGAAACTGCTATTGTCAATCGCCGAGGAACAGAGCGATTTGTAGTCGTTTTGAAAGAGTATTTTACAAGTTTGAACATCAGTATGAACCCTCAGAAATTCCCTCACTTTTATTATTCGGGAAACATGGTTAACCGCACCTATTGGGATTTGGCCAACTACACTGCTCCATTGATGCCAGGTTTATCCATACCCGAAATATTTGCCGACAAAAACGTCTATGATCCAAGGTACCGGCCTTATGTTGGTGATCAATCTTTTATCATGGCGTACAACAGATCTAGCCAAATCAATTCCTATTTGAACATAAACGGTAGCTACTTGGATTTAGAATTTAAAAAGTGCTATTTCAATTCGAGTTATGTATCGGTATGTAAATCACATTCTGAAATGCAGCCAAATACTCATCTATAATTCAGTCTACGTGGAGAACTGCAAACGGAAGTCTGGAGCAGTACAGCGTCGAGTCAACTGTACCTATTGTCATGGACTACGACAAGGTGATAGGAAACAACACTGGTAATAATTACGACGCAATGGTGGCTCACCCAATGTCTGCCGTTATGATCAACGCTTACATTATGCAGCAAACCATCATTGCTGAATTAGTGGCACCAAAGTATTACAGCATCTATGACTATTTGAGGTCATTTCTCCAAATTGAAGGTTTCAAGTATAGCAAAGATCTTTTCCCTTTTGAAGCTTTCATGCAATATGCATTGCGGGCCTTTGACTATGCCTATTTCCAGGCTCCTTATGTTGACAGCAGATTTGAACCCATCATTTGGGGAGGTAACCAAGGTGTAGCTGTCTTTAATCTAGAACCTAAATACTCTGTCAAAAGAGAAGCATCTTATGCTTTATGTTTGTGCTTGTTTTTGCCTGTGGTGTGGTGGGTTGCAATATGGATTGTCAGCATAAGAAAATCCAATGGTGTCGCTCGTGGTAGCTCCCAAATTGCTCTCCTGACTGCTAGTTTGACACCACTTGCTCAGCATAATTTGAGTAGATTCTCAAATATGGACTGCAGTAATGCATTTAAACATTCTAAAAATGTCAAAGTACGAATTGGCGCTTTTACAAACAACAATCAAAAGGAGATCTTTGCTTTTGGCATGGATAATGAAGAAAATTTAAAGCCTTTGAAATGATGAGGGTTAATAAACGTTACCCGAGCATAATTCTTTTACAGTATTTGTTCGTGACTCTTGCAGTTTTCGTTACTTTTCATTTTATACATTCATTTCACTATGGAAGCTTACTACAGCCAATTTACTGAGATTTTCTCCACCCTTCCCGAGGGTTATCTCCCCAAGTGGCTATTGTTCACTTCAGCCCTTGGTATTTTCAATTCCATCCAGAACTTTTGTACTAGTTCATTGACCAAGCGCGTTTACGCCAACAAGCCTGAAGAAGGTATCATCTTCTTGCAATAGTGCTCTGGTGCTATTCTAATATTCAGATTTATAGTTACTCCTTTGAGTGGTCGTCTTTTTGCTACTTGGACATGGTCTGTCAGCATGATTCGTATCTATGCTGCTTTCCATCTTCAGCATAAATTGTATGTATGATTTTGGCATTTTGACATTTTGACATTTGTTTATTTACATTGAATAGCATGTATGATCTCGGTATTTGGACCTATGTCATTGCGTTGACTCATTATGCAGGCGAGCTGTTAGTTTTCCGTGGTTGTAAGCTCAATGGGCCATTCATGTCTCCTTTGTTTGTTGCAGGTAAATATGGCACGCATTATAATTGACACTAGTATTTACCACACGTTAGTTACCTCTCTCATTTGGCTCACTCAAGTCAAAGATTCGTATGTCAAATTCTATTAAATAAATATTACTTGTCTGCGTCTACTTTTTTTTTTTTTTTTTTTTTTTTTGGGTGGGGGGGGGTTAGACTTGTGAGACCCTCAAAAAATCACAACATAGGTATTTTTGCCTCTTGCTGGTATTATTGGAAAGCTATCTTTCGAAATAACGCATATAAAATGCACGTAATTGTACTTGGAAAAAAAGTATTCGCTATTATCGTTCCCAGTATTAATATTACATTTATCAGCTACTTTTCAGTGACATCTATAGTGGCCCATTCATGGTCATAGTATATATTTCTAGAATGAACATCTTCTGCATGATACAAAAGCTCAAACTGACCACGAGATAAAAAGTACATGGGGAAAGAGTGCGATGTAATGCCATCTGTGGCAGGTGTCTGATTGACAAAAAAAAAAAGTATTAATAGCAGCTTTCAATAAAATCACAGCAAATCATTATTATACCTCGGGAAGGACAACCTGTTTAATGCCTTCTAACAGTAGCTTGTTTGACAAGTCATATTCTTTGACCCCATCGTTATAGCTTTGAACTGGCTGAATTCGCAAAATTAGCTTTATCGGATGGGCTGTAGTTTCAAGTAAAATCAGTCAGTAGAAGCATAATATTCAACAAAAAACATACTGAATCTATTTCTAATGGAAACTGTCATTGTCACATAATCATTGCAAACACACGTAAATTTTCTATGACTTAATTTCCGTACACTATCGCCCTTCAGTTCTACGACAAACTCCACATTCTCCTTCTTTAAAATGCCCAATTGCATAAATGTCAATTTCAATGACGATCGAAGATTCAATTCGCCCTTTCGGCCAGTTGATCCACATCTCCAGGCACCTTTTATACGATTCAGCAACTCTTCTCGATACCAGAACATTTGCAAGCGCGCTTTTTGTTGCTCTTTTGATATCTTGGGACCTTGGGAAACAACAAACTGCTTGTTTGGGTCGAAAGATGGTATTTCTTGGCGACACACATCTGGTGGTAGAAATAGTCTTTTTAAGGGCAAGATAATCCTACAAAGCATGGCTGAGGGATTTGACTCTACAATGTAGTGCTTGCCTTACCTCGATGTAGAGCCTGGCTGTACCGTAATATGTGATACCAGCTCATCCATATCACCCGTCTTTTTTTGATCCATTTTGTTGCTTATAACAAAATCAACGTCAAATGGTGTAGTCCATCTATTTCGTACATCAAGTGTGATTAGGCAGTACTCGTTGCTTTGTTGGTTTTCTAATTCTACGTTTCTGGTAACAAGCAAAAGATCTTCAATGGGCTGTTGCGACATTGCAAGACTGCTACAAGTGCTTGCTTCAGCCGCTTTCATTGAAACTTTGTGTTTGTACAGATTGTTCAGTGCTGTGTTTAAGGCTTCCTTCGAGGCAGGCGTGCTATGTCTCAAATATAAAATATCCCAGTTGAATGGTTCGACGTTTTGGTATACTGTAATGAGCACATTAAGATACAACTGGCGCGTATAAAACGTAGCAGGCGCTAAAATATTGCCTTGTGCTGATTGCAATGACTGTATCTCTTCCACTGTGCGATCTAAATAGCCATAGTCGACTTGAATTGTGCCTCCATGGCTTTGGATAATGGTTAACAAGGCACATCATTTACTACAATTCGCACGTTACCATTCTCTTTTACCATAGACACTGACCGTAACTGTTGTGCTTGCACCTCGAGGTAACCATATCTTTTTGCCAATGAAATCATTTGATCGCTTCTCAGAGGTGCCTTCCCAAGAAAAGACGCGAGTTCCTTTTGTATACAGTTCGATGTCGTATTGATCTTCAGGAGTAAGTTCTGGGTTCACTAGCATGTTTGTAGTGGTGGAATCTGTAAAGGACAAGGTGATAAAATCAACTGCAATGTTTCCGATATTCTCCAACTCTATGATAATTTGTGTGCTATTGATAGCTATTAGTTTTGCAGCGACGAATGCCACCAAGAAAAAA
>MU619299.1:116710-138762 GCA_025201805.1 Parasitella parasitica
AAAAAAAAAAAAAAAAAAAAAATTAGATTGGAAGGATTTTCAGGTATTTATGGGCGTTTCAACATTTGTTTGATTGGCACCTATACGACTACCTACCAGTACTATCGAAAGGGACAGGTTTTCCTGAACCACATGTAAGAAGAGCAACGCATTGGTCTCACAATTATCATCAAACAAGGAAGGAGGCCTATCTCGGGTAGCAGTTCCGTGTACATGTCAAATCGAGAGTCGAGTAACACACACACTGACAAAACAAACACTTATGCAAAACGTGTCGCTTTTTATTATACTACTACTATATGGGCTACTTGGTAAAGCTGTTGATAACGCGCTTCATGTTGTCTAATCCCAACTTGAGCTGATCGAGGGGTGGGCCAAAACTCAGTCTTACGAAATGGTGGCAGGGAGACTCGAATAGCTCACGGCGATGAGACGGCTGCGTATGTATGATGAAAAAAAAAAAAAGTGTTTGTGTGAGTAAAAACAATAGTGTGGGAGAACAACAAACAACAGCTTACATTCACATCGAAAAAGATGCCCGGCACAACAATAACCTTCTCTTTAAGACACTCTTCGAAAAAGTTGAGACCAATATTGATGGGTTCTGGTAGATGAGAGAGATCCAGCCAAATGTAGAATGTCGCATTGGGTGGCACTTTGACTTCAAGTCCCATTTCCTTTAGTCGTTTAAGCACATAGTCGCGTTTGGCTTTAAAGTGATGTTGGAGGGCTTTGGCCTCGTTCTTGAACTTTTTGGGGTCCAAGAAGGGGATGGCTGCTAGCTGAAGTGGATGGTTGGCGCCGCCTTCCAAAAACGACCCTGCGCTTTCCATAGACGAAATAACGGCCTTTGGCCCCACAATCCAGCACACACGCCAGCCAGGCATGCGAAAGTTCTTGGTCAGCCCATCAATCAAGATGACGGGGTCTTCATTTACATCACCTACAAATTGAGACACGCTGACAGTTTTTCCTGGCTCTTGGTCGTAGATGTAGGAAGAGTAGAACTCATCCAAAACCAAGGTCGTGTGTCGTTCTTTGGCCACTTGGACCAATTCCTCCAGTTCGTCATCTTGAATCACTTGTCCTGTGGGATTGCGAGGGTTTGAAGCAACAATAACGCCGAGGCCTCTTCCTGAAATTTCTTTGCGAATTGTCTCAGAGTCAATGTGATAGCGCGAGTCCTCTTCCAATGTCGTGGGGATAGGCACAAAGCGTTTAAAGACGGATAGCATTTGCTCGTACGCGGTATATTCAGGAAGAAAATACCCCACATTAACGTCGCCAATCGCTGCTGCCACACGAGTCAACCCAGCACGACCACCAGGGACAATACAGACATTTTCATGCGTGTACTTGGAATCCTTTTCTTTTCGATAAACCTCATTGTACAGGCGAGCTACGGCTTTTCTTAGTTCAGTAATACCACTGGTAGGCGCATACTCGTACGAATCTGACGGAAGATCGATCTGTGAGGGTCTTTCAAAACAGCCGTCGATTGGACCAACTGCCTGTCTATCAGCCAGTGATTCATCGCTATTACACACACAACTTACCTTCGGGGGCTCCTTGGCCAAAATTGGCCCAGTTCTCACTTGCATAAGTATAGCCATTCTTCATGGCACGATCCATGACATAAATCACGCCTGTAGATCCTGGATGCTCAATGCCATGAATGGTGCCTTCGTTCTGCGCTCTGGTCGCTTTGTTTTCATTTCCCGGATAACTCCTTAGAGTCTGATGTGCTTGTGATTCGTGTTCTCTTTGACTAAATGTATTGTGTAGTTAATATAAATACTGTTTATCTGCTCATTCAAACTTACAATTTATTTTTAACTTGCATAGCAATGTCGCGAAAATGATAGCGAGGCCTTTTGCGCTCTGGACTGGTAGACATTGTTTTACTAGTTGTATAGAGAAAGAAAGATGAGCGGAATAATGCTATAATATTTCGCAATTCAACATGGCTTTTAGTCAATAGAGTTTTATTCGACGGTTTCACGATGATCGTATACTATCGTCATATTGATTTGCCAAGTTGGTCCAGGTAGATTTAAAGCGCACAAACAAGCCTCCCAGCTTGTCACTTTTTGACTGAAGGTGCTTGTATTATCCATCTTTGTTACATCCGTGATTGACGTTCTCACACGATCAAAAAAACGTTGATTTATTCCTGAATAAACAAATGTCTTTATTCTATATCCGAGAAAACATACGAGATAAATCTTTCCGCCCCCCCCCCTAATTTGGCCTCCAAATGCCCAATATCTGGTGTTATTATTGTACAGAATCCTCATTATCGCCATCAATTACAAAACTATTTTTTCAAGAATAAAGCTTCATCAACATCCTTCAACGTGAAGCTTGTATATGTTGAAGTGTTCAAACTGAAATAAAGGTTATGCGGTAGTTAAAAGCTGTTCGGAGCCTAGCGAAAGCGATATAGCTTGGCAATCAAAAGTTTGGGTTGCATCCCGTTTTGAAATCTTCCTCAATACATCTAAATGGTAATGTAGACAAAGCCCCCTCCCCATAGTAAATATCCAAGCAAAATCATGAGAAACAGTACCATGTTGTAATATAGAAGAATGGATGGATGAATGAATGAATGGATGGATGGGTGTGATTAATCGGCAATATTGGAGAAATGTTGACCATGATTTTCTTGATCAAATGTGGGATTGACCGGATGTCTTGATGTGTTAATTAATCGCTTCCGTCAAATAGGCCAAGAAAGACGTTGCCGGTAAGCCTACCTCCTCCTCAGGTGGAAAGAAGGCCAAAAAGGCAAGTAGATTCAGATTTAATTCAGCAATTAGTATTCACATGGCAGCACATGTTTTTAGAAGTGGTCTGCCAAGAAGGTCAAGGACAAGTCCAACAACATGGTTATTCTCGACAAGCCCACCTATGATCGTTTGTTCAAGGAAGTTCCTACCTACAAGCTCATCTCTCAATCTGTCTTGGTTGATCGTCTCAAGCTGAACGGGTCTTTGGCCCGTATTGCAATCCGTGAACTCGAAAACCAAGGTTTGATCAAGGCCATCTCTCGTCACCACTCTCAAGTTATCTACAGTAAGTAATTTAAATTTTGAAATATCACGGTTGAGAATCTAACGGTTGAGATTTGCACCTTAGCCCGTGCCACTGGTGATGATAAGCCTGCCAAGGTTGTCGAGGCTTCTGAATAAACTTTGTATGCATTTTATAAATAAAGCGATGATTCTATGTAATATCTTGAGTTATTGCGACAGATTCCAGAACGCATGACATGGATGGTGATGATGGCTCATTCTTTAAATCCCGCGATAAGTAGCGTGCTTGGGGGGGGGGGGCAGCAGTTCAATTTCTCTTTTCTTTGCATCTTTCTTCAAACTGTTTGTAATATCATCTTAAAAAGAAATATTTATTCATCATGTCGACTCCTGTACCAGGAGACAAATTCATAAAGACACTGCGAAATTACTTGGAAGCAAACGAGGCTCGCTTACTACCTCTTCAACCAAGTTTTCAACCGCAACAAGCAGCAGTTATTAAAGAAGAAGCGCCTACCACACCACAAGAAAATGGAATATTCAAAGCAGTGTCTTCGCTGTGGAATAGCAAGAATAACGGCTCGTCTTCGGCGGCGCGTTCAACTGCTTCTACCAGCGACAATAAAAGTACAGCAGCAATGAGCAGACCTAGTTCTTTATACGGCATCCCTATCCCTTATATGTCTCTGTTAGCTGCTGCCACATCGACGTCTTATATACCTTATATGCCACCACGTTCTAGTTTGACTTTGGACATACACTATCTGTATTTCTTATTAGTACAGTTTGAATATTTGGGCTTGCAAGACTCACATTTACCTGTGCCAGAACATGGCCTCGTTGAGACTGAAACAACTATGGATAATGGCGGTAGCAAAGCACCCTCAATTTCCTCTGTAGGCTCAGTCATGTCTACACTATCGCTGTCAACTGGGTGGCAATTCTGGTCTTCTAATCAGCATCAAAAGCAAGATCGGCCCTTGCATGAGGACATCGTATACATCCATAGATATTTGTCTAAAGTCACTGCCCTCAAGTTACAAATGAATCTTTTGATTGATACCCAACATGGTGTAACCAAAAGCAGCCAGCGCACAATCCGTGGATATGAAACACCTTTACCACAAGATGGCTCAATAGCGCTCCCATTAAAGTGCTTCAAAAACCTCAAATTTTTAGAGTTGTCTAATATCAAACCTTGCTGCATAGACGACTGGCCTGATTTTTGCACATCATTGACGAGTTTAGTCATCAAAACAGGAAATATAGACAATGCAGTGGATATTATTGGCACAGAATCACCTTGGTCGGAACTCAAGATGCTATCTTTACAGGATAATAGCCTTACAACTCTAGAAAGCGAACCTGCTCAATTAATAACGTCTGTTACCCATTTGAATTTATCGAGCAATTTACTCATCGACATCCCCGCTGCGTTGGCTTCATTGTATAACCTGTCTAGTTTGAATCTATCACACAACATGATATCATTTACAACAGGCATCAACACTGTATTAGGAAATATCCAGGAATTGAATTTAAGGGGCAATCGATTAAAAGTGTTGGCCGGTTTGGATCGGCTATGGGCATTAGAAAGATTGGATGTGCGCGATAATCGTATCGACGAGGCTGCTGAAGTTGGAAGGTTAACTGCTTTGCCAAACATAACCGATATTTGGGTCCTGGGAAACCCATTTACAATTCTACAGGTAATTCTACCATAGAACCAGCAGTTGACTAGACATTTAACATACTTTGAAGCCCGACTATAGAGTTGAGATGTTTTCAGTGTTCAAAAAGAATGATTTAGATATTGAATTGGACGGTACAAAACCAACGTTTACAGAACGGCGCCGCATACAATCAGCTTCGGATAATAAGGACAAATCTTCAACAATATCAGCTACCATAGCAACGACTGAACCTGCTGCTACTGTCAAAAAATGGCCAACACCACAATCACAACAACTACAGCAGGAAAGAGATGGCGAGAGCGTTACCAGCCAGCGTACAGCACCTGTAGCTACCAATAAAAAACTTGCTCGAGCAAAGTCAAAGGGAAATAAACGTCAGATTCGCCTAGGCCAAGCTGCTATAGAAGAAGATATACCTATTCCCGCTGCTGCTGCTGCTTCTATGGCTGCAGAGGAAGAAAATAATAAAAAACACGTGCATCGATTAGCAGATTTAGAAGAGACTGTTCAACAGGAGCAAGTACGAGCCAGAAGAGCCGCATCTGTGCGTTCTCGTCGTAGTAAAAAAGGAGCGTCAGCAGAAGAGAAAGCTGCTATTGCTGCTGCTGCTGCTCTTTCTGGGGAGTCTACAAAAAAGTCATCAGATGCTTTTAAAAAGAAGATCCAGGCTATACGAAAAGAAGCTGGAACAGAATGGCTTCGGGTTTTACAAGAAATGGATGTTGTGAAAAAAACGTCTTAATGAACAATTTATCTATATTCATCATGACATTTAAAATAACATTTATAAAACATTTATCATCACGAGTTATAAATTTTAAATCATACTCTAGAGTGGTACAAAAGAAATAAGATGTCTCTATCTCTTATGTTTTGCAAAGGTAATAGACATTGAGCCGTAGATATTAAACCAATTATTAGCGTTATACATCAGCATAAACTGAGTTTTCACACACAAAGAATCTTCGTTAAAATAAGAGTATGATATTGTATATGAACTTCAAATAAACCAAGCTCCAATATCAATATGCCATTGGTTCTCTCTTTTTCAATCATTGCTACCACGAAGTCATTTTATCCATAATCATTCATTCTAGAAAAACTAGTATAAAAAGATAGATGTTTATATAAAGTTTTAAAAAGTAGTTTTATATTTTTTGATACTAGTAATTTAACAATTAGTTAGGGAAAAAGGCAACATTTTTATCCAACCAAAAATAAAGCTGTAGAAATATTTTTTTGAAATCATATTTTACTATTAAGCTATATATGAACGCCTGTTCCAAGTTGCGTACGAGATTCATGTGTCTTACTCCTCAATTGAGAATGAGTCAGCATTGGCAACATATGTACCTATATACGGTATAAAGATTTTATACGTGGATGATTTCAAATTGTGTCAATACTATACATCACAAGAAAGTATTAGGACACACATTTACCTTATCAGCGCCAATGATTTATGTAAGGTGATGTATTCTGCATCGAGTAATGCAAATTCTAGCACAATTAACATAACTTTCTTTTACTTTCAATTATCAAAAAAATTCTTGATTCGGCAATTTTATAATGATGGTTTGAAATTAAGCAGAACTTATATAAAACTTCCAGACAAACACATGAAACTATAAAAAAAATGAAAAAAAAACTAACAATTTTAAAGCCTGTTATAATTCAAGCATGGTTTGGGAAGTTTGCAAACCATTTGATTTCCACTGAGCGATGTCTCTATCAAAAGTTATCTGTGAAAACCGTTTCGCGTTTTTTTTTGGCGGAGTGTGAAATATAAAATCACGTGATGGGTGTGTAAGTTGTTGTGTTAAATTCTCCTCGTCTATTCTACGATATACTTCAGATGTTTTTTGATTACATTTTTCAATCTTACAAGTCGGAGGGGGAGTAACTGGTACTCATGGGATCCATTATGGATACCCACCTTATCCGCAATTTAATTAATATCATTTTATATGAATAAATCTTATACTTTGACTATTCTACGATATAACAAAAACTTGTTACATAGTGCCCGATTAGCATCAATAATCCTATTAGCGCTTAGCACTTCCGTATAATAAACCCATGTGTGTTGTAAAATATCAATGTTTAAAATGTATTTTAGTATTTATTGATACTGATATGATAATAAAACGTATGGATCGATTTGCGTTATGTAAAAATAGCTTTAACTTTCATGAATGACAAACTTTTGCTCATAATTTATACTAAAGGAAGGGTAGAACCGAGATAGACGAACCTGGAAATCATCGAAAAGATTAGAGTTATCCAGTAAAAATACTTCTTTTGATGACGGAAAAATCGATCTTTATAGTCTTTCTCTTGCAACGAAAGCAGCTGCATTGTGAGTAAATACAAACTTATAGAGGCGACCAAACAATGCACCACATCAATACCTACATGCCCATATATTCTACACAACTGTTGCTCAATTATCTTTTTGCCAAAAACCTTGACCAAAACCAATCTGCCGCGATTCTTGTCTCTAGTTTTATAGACTGCCAAAATGGGCCACCATTTATCAAATAAAGTACTGTGTTCTACGGTAGAGTCAATGTACAATAAATCTGCCAACGGAATCAGGAAGTGCTAAGAAAACGCACATTATTATAAATTATCTATTTTCAATAATGCATCATGTATAATGCTACAGGCATATTGGATGTCAACCATGAAGTGGCGTATAGTTTACAGGAAAAATATTTAGAGTAGTTGCTTCGATTTTAGCTTCTGTGTGATGGATTTTTGAGTAACCACCAAGGTTTATACAGTGATATTATTGAAACAAGCGAATGAAATAGACATCAAAGTCTGTTTTCGATTATAGTCTACTATAGCATAGCAAGTGCCTATCATGATATATATACAACGTAGTAGACAATTTTGCTACAAGTACAGGCTGCCGTACACAAGTTGCACAAGAATATGGAGAGATGGTCCTACATGATACAACCCAAGATGTAACCGATGGCTTTCTCTGCATCATAATGATTCAACAATAATAGCAATGCACAAACAAAATAAATCAGCAACTCGTGTTGGGGAGAGTATTATTGTTATTATGATTTTGTTTTTAAGCCGAAGCAATTATACATGTGTATAAATTTTAATTCTTTGCTTCGCCCTCCTTTTCCTGATCTTGAACAGTGGTTTTTAAGGTTCAAACTGAGCGAATTATATATTTCATCCTTTTTTTATCCCACCAAGAATACCCTTTCTCTTCATTTTCTTACACTACACTGTGTAAAAAACAAAGATGCAATCATTTGCTCAAAAGTTTACCTATGATGTAGCCTTGTGGATATTCAATCTTATGCTGGATATTTTTTTCCGAGAAGTTCGGCCTAGAGGAGCGCATAAAATACCCAAAAAAGGTCCAGTTATTTTTGTTGTGGCCCCACACGCAAATCAGGTATGTATATATGTAGGTGGCCTCGCTAGTAATTATTAACGGTTTAAATACTATAGTTTGTTGATCCCATAGTTCTCATGCGAGAATGTGGCAGAAGGGTTTCATTCCTGATAGCAGAGAAATCAATGCACCAGAAAGGAATTGGCTTCTTTGCTCGGATGATTAATGCTAGTAAGTTCCTCTATTTATCTGCAGAAATCAATCAAAATTAACGTTTGCAAGTTCCTGTTGTTCGACCACAGGATTTGGCGAAACCTGGCAGTGGCCGTATTCAGCTGCTGAACCGCAAAACAGATCCTCTTCGTATTATTGGTATCGATACCCAGTTCACAGCCCAATTGAAGCCACGCGATTCGATTGTACTTCCAAAGGGATGTGGTGTATCTGAAGTAGATCAAGTAATCTCGGATACAGAGATAATAATCAAAAAGGAATTTAAGGAATTGAAGGCGATGGAGATGCTGACGCAAAGCGACGGTACAGCCTACAAATGCATGCCGCATGTTGAGCAGGATTCAGTGTACAGGTGTGTTCATGACGAGCTGAACAATGGAAGATGCATCACAATCTTTCCAGAAGGTGGCAGTCATGACAGGGCGGAAATGCTACCTTTGAAAGGTGAGAAAATTTCCTGTTTGTTTTATGTTTGTGATTTGCTGAATATTGGGGCAACTCTTTTTCTTGTAGCTGGTGTTACGTTGATGGCGTTGGGTGCAATGGCAAAGTATGAAGGGTTGGATGTTAAAATTGTCCCTTGTGGTAGGCTCTCTTTCTGCTTGAATTTTTCGAGGCATACACTGACCTAGACCATACAATAGGGCTTAACTATTTTCATGCTCATCGCTTTCGATCTCGCGCAGTGATTGAGTTTGGTAATCCCATCACAGTGTCAGCTGAGCTCGTTCAGAAGTTCAAATCGGGTGGAATAGCAAAGAGAGAAGCCTGCTCAAATTTACTGGATAGCATCTACAATGCGCTAAAAACAGTGACAATTAATGCGGGAAGTTATGAAACACTTATGGTATGTGTGAATGATTTAGGTTGTCTTGCAAGACAAATTAAACAAACAAACACCTGCTACAGTTGATTCAAGCTGCAAGGCGACTTTACAAGCCGGCACACAAGAAATTGCATCTTTCTCAAGTAGTTGATCTGAACAGACGATTTTTGATTGGATACAATATATTCAGGGACGATCCCAAAGTGATGGAGCTACAGCAAAGAGTCATGGCGTACAACCAATTACTGAAATATCATGGCATCAAAGATCATCAAGTTTCAAAAACTAACAACGAGAACAACGGCCGGCTGTTATGGCTGCTGATTAAGCGTATATTTATTCTGATCATTTTGGGTTTGTGGGCATTTCCAGGTGGTATTTTAAATCTCCCGGTTGTTATTGTAGCCAAGGTGATTAGCCAAAAGAAGGCAAAAGGTAAAGTGAATTTCTACTCTGTACGGGATACCTAACATTTTGCTCCAGATGCTTTGAAAGGATCAACAGTTAAAATTGCAGGTCGGGATGTCCTGGCAACGTGGAAACTGCTAGTTGGATTGGTATTGCTACCGACATTGTATGGATTTTACAGCTTGATTGTGTTCATCGCTGTACTACAAACGAATTTTGATACAAAATGGAAGCTGATTTTTCCACTGGCAACATGGAGTCTGCTACCATTCGTGTCTTATGCAAGCTTGAGATTTGGTGAAATTGGTCATGATATCTTCAAGTAGGTTGGGAAGACAAAGAATTGGTAATGCAACTAAACATCTTAAATAGGTCAATTCAGCCTACAGTGATGGCATTATTAGATCCGCAGGGGGCCGAAACCCTCCGTCAGAACCGGGAGAAACTATCAAGCAATATCACCGAATTGATCAACGAATATGGGCCCAAAGTATTCCCTGATTTTGATGGTATATATATATATATATACACTGTGCAATCTTGATGAGTGTAGTCAATAACGCACATTAAAATAGCCAATTACATTTCAAGCCCTGTCCCTAGTCGCACAACAAGCACAAACAACATTTCATGGACATCTGCACCTAGTAAGCTACCCAAGATTGCAAGCGGTTTCTTCCAACAGGCGACGCGCATGAATTGGCTGGACGACAAGAACATATTCAACTGGGGACGAACTGAGGATTCGGACATGGCTGATGATGTATTCTTCTTTTTGGACAAATTTTATGGCAACATTAGCGGTCGCAGCAGAAGTGGCTCCGTCAGCGAATCAGACTCAAGACCTGCCAGCCGAAATCGCAGCCGTGCCAACAGCGTCAGTAACGAAAGTTTCATCAAAGTTGAAGGCATGACAAGTTTGCCTGATAATAACAATATACCAGATGATGATATTGCTCCTGCTCCGCTCGTCATACAAGATGAAGCCCCCTCAGGTAGCAACAAATCATTGACGGCAAGACGTATATTTAGAATTGATGATGTCGAGGAGGATGATGAGGAAGAAGAGGAAGATCAGCAAGTAACCGTGCACAAGCTATCAGTGGGAGATAGCAAAAAAGATGTTTAGGCTATCAGAGATTGGCATCAAAACAAAAAAATACCATAATCAATAAATAAATCTTTGCTAACTCTGAGCGAAATGAATATTCCTATAACCACCCTAGCCATTTATATTATACTCCAGGGTTTCCCATTACTATTTTTTTTTTTTTTTTTTTCCCTCACTGCCACCTCAGATGATGTTACGCTGCTTTTCAACCCAAAACAAATACGCACTAAGCTTAGGTTTACAGCAAAGAAGCCTCAGTTCGACATGTCGCCTATTTAGTAGCAACAAGCCTGATGACAAGGTTATGAAGAGCACAGAGGAGGATTGGGAGCAGGCAGATGTAAAGCAATCCAGCATTGCCAATTACGCTATTCCACGGCAGGCTTCGTCCGCCATCCCGAGCAGCATGTTGGCAGCATTCAACAACATGTTTGACCGCGGACCCAATGTAGGTGTTGAAGTGATCACAAAAAAGGGATTCGTCCTTTCGAACCATATCAAAGTCAACCAACCGCTCATTCTACTAAACGGATCACCATTTTTATGGAACGCACCGCCGCGAACAGCTGGATTTCTACCCATGAAAGACTGGGACACTGACACTTTTAGGATATTTGAGATAGTGTCGCCCAGGCCTGAGTTGATCATGTTTGGTACCGGCCGAGAGTTTGCTCCCATTCCTGAGCATATCAGACAGTATTTCTTTAAGTTAGGAATTCAAGTAGATCAGATGAATTCTGTAAGTCTTGGCCGAAATGGCTAAACAGTCTTTGTTCTTAACCTTTAAAGTAGAAACATGCAGCCGCGACTTACAATGTATTGGCAGAAGAGGGAAGAAGAATTGCAGCAGCTTTATTACCACTTGACGAAAATTAAATAAACAAATATGTACAGCTATTTACAAAATCAAGGTTGGACTAAAACCCTTTGTTGTTTGTGTATCAGTTGGATGCCACTGTCTCTTGGTGGAGGCGGGAAAGTGATCCGGTCATTGTGAAAGAACGAGGGCCCTTTTCTAATCCTTATCACACTAGTGAAAATTGCCTGTATAAATCTCTGTTCGTCAATTAGACGCACATCTTTTCGCAGGCTAGGTTGGTCAGTTACTGTGGCGACCAGATTTCGTATGTTCCAAGCAGACAGCAAAAACAGTTTTTTGGAGCTGATGTTGTTGTCTTTGAGTTGTCTGTACGTAGTTTTTCGAACCTCTTTCACTAAATCGCCCACTGCTTTGGCCCATAATATGTTTTGGCTCAAATCCTTGTTGTCTTCGTCTCGGGCGTATCTTTTCATCTTGGATTCGATTGCCTAATAACCAGCTATTAGTACGGTTCTTTTGCGAAACTACGCACTTACCAGGTCACAGCGGTTTTTAACAAAGAATACAGGAATGTCGTGTTCTTGTGCTTTTACCGCAATGTCCAGATCTATCGACTGCAATCTATTATCTATGTCAGATGATCTTGTGCGCCATCACCTCGGAATTACTTTAAATATGTCCATACCTTTCTGCAGTTACAATGATCAGAGAATCAAAGACATTCAAATGATTATCTTCAAAGTAAGTGGCTGAATTATGCGTGCAAGTTCCTCCTCCTGGCATGTCCCACAAGACCATTGCTCGTAATTCAGGATGTCTGTGTCCTCGAGGTTCGTCGCGGTACCCAGCCGCCTCGTTAGTGGGCGCTGCACTCGGATGTGTGTCCTGGTAGCCTAAAAGAGCATTGACCATGGTGCTCTATCATGTTGTGTAAGTTGATGCTTTGCTTACCATCTCTTATGTATACGTACCTTTCCTGTTCCTGCACTGCCGACGACTGCTATATTGTAGAATTGGTCACAGTCTACACCAATAGCTCTTCGAGCATTGAATTTGGTTTCTTCCGATATGTCAAGTGGTTTATCAGGGCTCTCAGTGAAAATGGTTTGATATGCAGACCATAATGCAACAAAAGGAGACAATGGCCCTAAGTAATGATGCATATCAGTGCGTGATGAGTTATGCGATCAAGGCAAAACTTACATCCGACAACGCCTAGCAATCCTCCAACTGTGCTGTCTATCATTTTCACTCCCGTATATTCATGTTCACTAAATTTATACGCATTTAAAATTGGAAATGCTACAATCACCATTGGAACTGAAATGGTTGATAGAGTTGCCTTCTTAAATCGGCTGGAAAAATCATTGATATTGCACAATACATTTGATTTGTTTCCGAGTGTAATTGAAGCTGCTTGTCCCATTTTAATTGACTGAAAAAAGACAGAAAAGAGAGAAAGAAGGAGGCCGAGTTTTTCTTGATTTATAGCCTAAAGGAGGCCAGATCAGGAGCCCTCATCTCAGAGCCATATGGTCGACCTTTTCCGCAGAACAACCAGGCCCAGTTTCATGTGAAAATTTTGTCAGGAGGTCATGGGTTGGCAAGCATCATCCAATGTTTTCTAGCTACAAAATGTGAACTCTATGCTGAATTATACGATAATTTTTCTCATATTAACCACACCTATTTCCAAAGCATGGTATATCCGTATTTTCTCTCTTTACATGACGAAATTGTTAGGAAAAAAGCTTTAATTCAACATTTGTTGCTCTATGAACATGTATACGTAAACATGGCTTGTGCAACGTGCAACAACAAATGCAGGAATTCGTGATTTCAAATATTACATATATCAAGTACAGCATTTCCCTCCTGACTTGAAGATCAGAGGTGGATTATCTAAATACTATTGACTCTATTTGTGATCCCATCAATTCTTGGCCATGCTGTACGATAATAAGCCTGGGATCTTGTCTGATTACATATGACATTCGCTTGTGTAATGTAGTATTTAGTTCAGCGCCATACATGCTATGATATTCACGTTTAAGAAATACACCTTTTTTTAAAAAATATTCGTAAACTGGAGCAAGAGATTTCGCACACTTGAAAAAACGTCTGTGGAATAAAATATGGATCAGCTATTGAAAAGTTTTGTATAGATGTCTAATAAAATCTCGTGCACTTTTGAAAAAAAAAATCGTACAGATCTTTTGCACAGAGGTTTGTAATTGTACCACATCCAAGCAACCTTGAAATTTTGACACCAAGTATTAACAAGCACTTTGCAACCCGCTCGAGTAGATATTATTACAGGCTTCAGTAATTCTAGGTAGCAGTGTTTTTTCAGGTGAAGAGACCCTTTTCAGAATTCAGTTTTGGTCCTACTTTATTTTCAACTCTCAAGTTTCAGCACTAGCAAGCAGTACCTCTTCAACAGCCATCTCTATCATCCTCGTTAATTGCAAATATGCTCTTACCTGAATCTTTGAGTAAATTCTTTGTATAGGCCACGTTTTTTTCTTTTTCTTTATATATATGGCTTCGCCTAATCTGTCAAAAGAAAAATAGCCTTCACAACAAGATTGTAAAGTCTCTTGTCAGTTCTTTGCTCATCCTTTTTAAAAGTTGCCCAAGCTTGAAAGCAACGCATATCCGTGTATAAAACCAATCTTATCAATATTTGAAGCATTGTTGTTGAAAACAGTAATGGCTTCATTTGTTGCAACATGACCTGGCTGAGAGTCGGTGTTCTCGCTTACCATAGTAGATGTAACATTATCTTGATCATCGGTCTGCAGTGAAGTCGCTTGGAGTAAATCTGGTTTCTCTGATACAGTTAACAAAGTCATTGAAGGTTGTTGAAGGCTTTTGAAGACTATTGTTAAACCTGTTGAAGCCCTGTTAAAGTCTGTTGTTTAGTCTGTTCTTGAGCCTATTATTGAGTCTATTGTTGAATCTATTGTTGAGCCTGCTGAAGTTTGTTTTTAATAAGCTTACCAACAATAACTGAAAAAGCACGCACATTCACTTATCATTCATGAATTTAAGCACGTGCCGGATTAAATATTTGAAAAAAATACATTTTTCTTCTTTCTTTTTTAATAAAAAGTAAGTGTCTACAACAAAGCGTTATACAGTAGTTAAATAATTTTGCTTCCTTTGCTTACAATACAGAATATCTGCCTCTAAGAAATTCGAGAGATCACTATAAAAACAGGTTGTAAAAGTTAAGGCTTTCCCCTTTTCAAAAATTATGCGAAATTCAGTTCTTGGCAAAAAAAAAAAAAAAAACTCTTTCTTTTACCAAAAACTATTGATTTTCATCTTTTTGAATGCGAAATCCGGTAAGAATATGAATCACTCCTTTGTAAGCTTAATAGCTATGATAATGCTGAATGCGTATAGTCAAAAGATGAATCACTTTTCATTGGAAGAGTTTTAGATCCGTTTTTAAATGTGATTTTTCCTGCCGGTGGTACTGAGACTAGAGATGGGTAAGTACTACGGTATACATGGCACATGTATACGCAAACTCATAACCATCTGCGTTATGTAGTCGTTTCACACTTTTATAGGAAATAGCGCCATAAGAACTGGCATGATCATCGCTATCTGAGCATAACTTGCTTTTCACTGGGCAATGTGTTCATCCAACTTGAAGCCTGATGTGAATTACAGTTCCAGAATTGGCTCTAATATATTCAAATGTCCGAACTCTGTTGCCAAACACGACTTGTTCAAGATGTCTTTGGAATTACAGCTTATGATTAATCGTATGATAGCCAACAAGGTCTATAAGCCTGTCGACTATGTATTTGTTGGACAAGGTAGAGTTATGAGCAAAGCATTGCGAAGAGTAAATAACTAACTCTTTAAGTGTAGGTTTCGATTATGAAGTTTATAGAATGGAATTGGTCGCTCCTTATTTCTATTTACTAATCAAGGTACGCTCATTGTACCTTCCTCGAAGTAAATATAACTTGACAGTTGCCCTTACAACTATACCTACCTTGCTGCAACTGCAACAACTTACTTGCAACCAAGTGCATAAAGCAAGAAAAAATGTTGTGTTTGCTGAAAGCGAACATTGTGATTGGACAAGATCCTCTTTGATTTTCTTAAAATCAACTTTTTTAAAAACAAATTTGTATATGTAGAATGAAAAAGAGTATACAGACACGAAATCGTTCTAGCTTCTTAGGAGTAGTAAACATACTCCCTCATATTGGAACAAATTAAATGCACAATGTATAAGTAATTTGTGATCTTTAAACATTGAAAAAATTTGACCGTTGAATCTTCAGCTGTACCTCCTTTGTTAATGTCAACACTGAAACAAATCTCTTTTCAATTTGTATTTTCTATGACTGGTTACATGGCAGTGTTGGTCAACCAAAGAGAACTGCTTTATGCAGCAGAAAGCATTTCCATGGCAAATCAGTCGAGGTAGATCATACGAAGAAGATAGTTATAGATGCAAATCAAGCAAGCCGCTGTATTAGATGCGAGAAAAAAATGCTTGAAGATATCAACAACAGCAGTAGCACCCATTTTTACTACGTGAAACTTCTCGATTTATTGGCAGATATTCAATAGGATAATTCTGGAATGGCCGCTATTTTTAGACAAGAGAACCAGTTGTTTAGAGAGGAAAATGAAAGACTACATCAACAACTGGCCAGCAAATAGTGAAAGATCAAGAGATGTGCTGATTATCCTGTAATCAAGAGAAGAAAAATTGACAAAGGCAAGCAAAAGGAAGCGAATTACATTGGTATTGGTACTGATGAAGACGAATTTATGAATACTATTTATGTAATTTTTATTCAATTGTTTTTTCTTATGTATTTAACTAAGCATAAAACATGAGCATTTTTAAGTGTATCACAAAGGATAATTGCACCATCCATAAATCAAAACCGATGATCAGGAAGATTGAAAGTCGCGGTTATAAGGTGATTCATCTACCCCCTTATTCGGCTGAGTTACTGTCATTTTGCAGTTTCTGTAAAAAACTTTAAAGTAAATGATAAAGGTCATAATGATTATGATAATATATATTAGGATTTCTGGTAACAAACCTTTTATTTCCGACGAAAGCTTAAAAGTTTCTGAGAGGAAAGAAATGTCTCCCTGAAAAGGTTTTAAGTGGGGATTTCCATATTCAGAGAAAAAGAGTAACTGCTTTGTTTTTTTCGTAGTAAGAATACAAAGAGAATGTGTTGTGAAATAAGCTTTCTACGTCATATCTTTAGGTTCAAGGTAGCCTTTAAGAAAGATTACGGCTGTCTATAGACAAATATCTGTGATTCTGTATGTAAGTGTATCTGTTGACTTTAGATCAAAAACCTTTAATTGGATTCAGGAGCGGGGAGTAAGGTTGAAGATAAACACATTTATATCCTTAGGACTTCATAAATTTCTATGCAGATGATTTTTTATGAATGGATGTGTTATCCTGGTGTAATTGTTTCCTTTTCTCTGGCATTTTCTTATACCTTCAGTTGATCTAAAGGTCTTGTCAGACAAGTACCAAGCTGATTTCTATATATTCAGCAGTACAGTAGAACAGCTAGTAAAACCTGTGCCATCTTTTTCAATATTGGAATGGTTCAAAAGTGTGTCTTTGTAAAGCCAGCGTAGATTCTAGGCGCCTAACTTTTTTTTTTTGGTCTACGCGGACTTCAGTGTGTTGTTTTCAAAAAAAAAGACAAAAACTGTAAGAAAACAATGTTAAGCAATCTCAAACACAAAAAAAAAAAGTAATTAAAGCAATGCATTTGACTATAAGGCACTTTTTGATTACATATTTGCAAAGCTTAAAGAAAGATTTTGTTCTTTTTAAGTTGACATCAGATGAAAGTAACGACTTTTTGCTTTTTTTTCAGAAAAGTATTTTTCAAAATCGGAGCGTGAGGAATTTAAGCCAGTTACAGACATCCAAGTACTACCATTAAAAAGCCAAGAATTACACAATTTAATAAACGAGGTTTCAATTGTTTTTCTTTTGAATTAGTTAAGTTATGGCTTCTCAAAGCTAATGCTTTCTTCAAAAAAAGCACCATTTTTCTTTGATGGCGGAGATTAAACGCATCTAAAATTAGGAAGAAAAAATTCTTTCAAAAACTCCATTTGGACAATTCGAAACCAAAATTACTTCTTTGAGGCAAAATATTATCTTCCGATACTATGCATACTACAGTTGTCAGTTAATGATCATAGATGTATTTTTGGGCGCTCTACAAGATGGTATCATTACATGATTCCCGTATGCTTATACAAGTAATTCTGCTGAGAAAACCTCAAAAGCAGATTAAGAGGGAGAAGTCAACATTTTGCTTAATCAGAGCGCATTTCCAGTCTTTCAGATCAAGGAATGAGCTTTTACGATCATTTTACTCTAATATATGCTATAGTAAAAAGTCACATTTTTGAGGTCAAAATCGAGGATAATGCATAACCTACGATTTTGGATGCGTGGATACAAGGAAAAAAATGAAAAAATCCGTCATTTTGCATCGAAAAAAAAAAATCATGCTCAAATTGCACCAAAATCATATATAATATAGTTGTTTCCCAATGGATACTATTTCTGGTGTTTTCAGGGCACTTTTGATTATGAAAATTAATCAAAAAATGGCACACACAGCTAAAGTTCTTGCTTTTAAGATGTAAAAATATGTTTCTGGAGGCGATATCAAGTCAATATCAATTCTAGTACATGACTAAGTCCTATAAAGTAAGTATTTTTGATACCACAAGAATACATTTCTTCACGATACTATAATCAAACAGATGTGGCCGATTGAGTTGGAAGCAGAAGAGGGTAATTAATGCATACAATGTTTTGCTGTAATAACCCCTTGTTATTTATGAATAATTCAAATGAATAACGATTATTTCCAAAGACAATTAATAAAGAGACTGCAAGTGATTATATCACGAAGCACGAAAGGTCTTTATTAATGATTGAAAAAGGAAGCCAAATTGCTCTGGTCCTGGTATCTAAAAGTTTTTATACAATTCCATTTGAATTCAGTGTCAATGTTGGAATTGAGATGAGATTACCTCCAGTTAATAGGCAAAAACCGACGCAAAACATTGGAGTCTCGTTGTTGGAGATTGAAGTTTGCCGTTGTTGCCTAGGTTCTACCATGAGACAAACTGGTGAAATGTCTATGTTAATCTTGAAGATTTGACTTGTTGGATTAGAAGGAAAAGATAATTTTGGCAACAGATTTCAACAGGCTTCAACAGTCTTCAACAGTCTTCAACAGGCTTCAACAAACTTAACAACAAGCTTCAACAGGGCTTCAACAGGTTTAACAATAGTCTTCAAAAGCCTTCAACAACCTTCAATGACTTTGTTAACTGTATCAGAGAAACCAGATTTACTCCAAGCGACTTCACTGCAGACCGATGATCAAGATAATGTTACATCTACTATGGTAAGCGAGAACACCGACTCTCAGCCAGGTCATGTTGCAACAAATGAAGCCATTACTGTTTTCAACAACAATGCTTCAAATATTGATAAGATTGGTTTTATACACGGATATGCGTTGCTTTCAAGCTTGGGCAACTTTTAAAAAGGATGAGCAAAGAACTGACAAGAGACTTTACAATCTTGTTGTGAAGGCTATTTTTCTTTTGACAGATTAGGCGAAGCCATAAACATAAAGAAAGAAAGAAAGAAAGAAAAAAAAAGGCCTATACAAAGAACTGACTCAACGATTCAGGTAAGAGCATATTTGCAATTAACGAGGATGATAGAGATGGCTGTTGAAGAGGTACTGCTTGCTAGTGCTGAAACTTGAGAGTTGAAAATAAAGTAGGACCAAAACTGAATTCTGAAAAGGGTCTCTTCACCTGAAAAAACACTGCTACCTAGAATTACTGAAGCCTGTAATAATATCTACTTGAGCGGGTTGCAAAGTGCTTGTTAATACTTGGTGTCAAAATTTCAAGGTTGCTTGGATGTGATACAATTATAAACTTTCTGTACGAAAAATCTGTACGAATTTTTTCCTTTCAAGTGTACATAATCTTTTGCTCAAGTGTAGGAAAATACTTTATTTGAAAAAGTGTACTAGAGCATAAGAAAGGAAATTTTCTTGTAGTATTTATATGATTGACAAATGCAAGATAATTAACGCAACCAAGAATATACAAGTCTATTATCAGATTGGGCCTAGTATATAGCACCGAATATGTGCATTGCTATTATTCGACTGCTTGAAATGTCTACAGATTTATTATAGGCTCCATTCACAGAGTTGTTTGGCTAGAAGCCTTCAGTTTTTGGACTTTCAAATCAAGCGATTCCTTGTTTGGTACTTCTTTACTTGCTCTATTGTACACCTGATTAGCCTTTTGAAATTTCTTTTGAGAATAAAGATACGCGAGATAGGAAATATAGGACCCTATCAATGATGCATGTTTGTTAGTTTGGTCAAACATGATATTCTCTGAGGTAATTTTACCTTCTTTATCATCTTCAAGAAGTGTGATTTTGTCATATAGATACTCTACGCTTTCTTGGCTGGTCGCATCTGGGTTACCAAACTCATTTTCGAGTTGGATACATTTCATAAAAAACGCATGTGTAGGGTAAAAGTTCTTGACAACTTTTTTGTAGACGCGTCTAGCAGCTTCAATTCCTTGAGATTCAGCAGCCCATTGCACATAGGTTGACTGCAACAATTGCTTGATATCGTTACGATCAGCCGAGTCGCTTGTGACAGAAGGCAGCAGGAGAGTTGCTTTTTCACAAGCTTGGAATAAGACTTTATCTGTTTCCTCGGCTGATAGTTTGTCGCTGGAAAGAACCCAGTTCTTGTAAGAGTTCCACAGTGATAATGAGTCAGGATTATGATCTAAAGCAGTGGCGTATAATTTGCGCTGTTCCTTGCGGTCATCTTGAGCCAGCTGTATACGATATATCCAGAGTAAAGCATCGGTGGGGTGTGATTCCAGTGCTTGCAATGCAACGCTCTCAGCTTTCTCCTGTTCGTTTTGTTCCATCAAATGTGCCACCCATAATTCGTATATTTTGGCATCGAGTTTGCTTTGTCTTTTGCAGGCTTTAAACGTTTTTTGCAATAGCTTGCCAAGGTATAATTTCAAATTTTCTTCAATGACCACTGCATACCAACCAAGCAAAAACTGAATATACAGCTTCCACATGTCAAATTGAGGCACGTCCACAAGCGCATTTTCGAATTCATCGACACATTGCTTCAGGGCAGGCACAAATGCTGGATCGGATACAGAAATGTGTCGAGATTTTTCTTCTTGCTGCGGTATAGAGACAAGCAGATGGCTCTTGGCAAGCAGAGCGCGAGCCTCAGCACTATCTGCCATATCCCGGCGGATAGTCTCGTACACATAATCAATGTCTTTTTGGGTGTCTGTAAATTCACGATAAATGTCTATAAATTTTGAGCGAAATTCAATGCTGTCGGCTTGTGATAGAATAGCATTGTCGTAAATGATTCTGGCCAAAAGACCTTGCAAAATAGGATTGTTGGCTTCCTCCAGAGCAGCCGCTTCCTCCTTTGTCAAGGACTTTTTGCTCTTTTTAATATTTTCCTCATCCTCTTTCCAGCGGGAAACATCCTCTCCTGTCACAGCCGGTAATTTGATGGTGTTGTCATCTTGTTCCTCCTGATCTACCTGCATGGCGTCAAGGTTTTCTTGATTCTTTGCTTGGTCTATGCCCAGAATACGTCTTCTTAATTTGATTTTTTCAACGTATAGTAGTTCTAAACGAAAATATTCATGCCATAACTCTTGGCTCTCGGGGATCAGACGCAACGCTCGTTGTAGCAAGATCCTCGCTGCTGCTATGTTGGCATTATGTTCATTTTCCCAGGTTGCTGCCATGATCCACAATGAGGCGTTGTTAGGGTGGTATTGGATGGCCCTATATATATATATAGCGGAGACATTTACATCAGCAATGCACACATATATTATGCTCATAAACCTACAGTACAAATACGCTTGACAGAATATTGTTGGCATTACTTCGCTTGGCATAGTCAATGTACTGTAGCCAAAGTGACAAGTCGCTTTTAAACTTGATAGTGGCTCTTCTAAATAGATTATAGATGCGTCTAGCACCAGAATACTGCAAGTCGTTTCCCTTTAAAGACTCGGCGATGCCTGCAGAGTGAAATTAGTCGAGCATATTTAGATCAACTATGCGTCGCTCGTACCCATTCTTGCAACTCTCTTTTTACGGAGGTCTTCAAGGTTGATTTCATATTCGATTGCCCTCAAAAAGTCAATTTTTTGCTTGATGCGACGTTGCAAGGCGTACTCAAAATTGGTTCTTTTTTTGATGATGGATTTGATTTCGACCTTGAAGATGATTTAGACATAAAAATAAAGCTCGAAATGATCCAATTCAGAACTTACAGCAGAGAAAATGTTCTTTTTCTCGAGCTCTTCGAGCTCAGGAATCATGCGCTCAAGGTAATATTGTACAGATTCGGCCATGTTTTAGTCGTAAAGTTGAGAAATAAGGCTAAAGAAGTTGAATTTATA
>MU619299.1:138802-149566 GCA_025201805.1 Parasitella parasitica
AAAAAAAAAAAAAAAAAAAATAGAAAAAAAAGAGGCAGTTTCAACCTGTCAAAAAAGTGACCCTCTTTCGTATAGAAGCATATGAAAAGCCACGATAGTCAGATCACAATAACCCAAGACGCTTTCCAAAAGAGAGACATCCTGTGCAATAAAGGGCCATTCCAGCCAGGATCCAGTAAAAGTAACTCGGGTCGGTATGGGCTTTACCAGGAACATAGACATTCATACCCCATAGACTTCCAATCAATGCCAGAGGAATAAAAACGGTGGCCAAGAATGTCAATCGATTCATGACATTGTTGGTCATGTTGTATGTTTGAGTGAGCTCTAAATTGACTTGAGCAAGGTAGTTTGTATGAGCTCGATGGAGGATACGATCGTAGTGGTTGATATTCTGCACCATGGTAACAACGTGATCTAGGCGGTAATGTAAGAAAACGATATGCCAATGTGATGGTAGACATACCTTGGATATCTCCCAAATAAAGCAGGACATCTGTATACGCCTTCTTTGTCTCCAGAGCAGCCGCCACGATTGCAGCATTCCTGTCTAAATCAACCTTATCGGAAACGGCAGCGTTTAAAGCAGTAGATAATTGCACAGGGAAGGACTGTTGCTGCTGCTCCAACAGGGTATATTCTCGGCATTTATCTTTGTACCGCTTCATCAAACTCTTGATTACATCTAATTTCGATCCTAATAACCGGGCCAATTGTGTCGACTTTTTCCTACAGCGACTAATACGCTTCAACATGTCTGCCTGTTCAGATTTCCTGAGTACTAACGACAGCTCGTCGATTGAAACGGCTTCCATTTCCACTTGAAGAATCATGGGGGCAAAGCTATCAGTAATCGAATCGATCAGCGCATAGTTCATCCAATCAGGGGTAATGGGCATGTATGTTTTTAACTGATCACATCTTTCACGGACTGTATCACAGTGGTCTGACCTCTTGAAATGAAACTAGCAGTAGGTTAGCATGGGGAGGGAAGGGGAGGGAAGGGGAGGGAAGGGAAGAAGAGCGGGGGGGGGGACGTTTACTTACTGTGAGAAACCCTTCTTTAAAGATCAGGGTATAATAGTTGAAAGGTCTGATTAACTCCGAAACATGGTCGACATCAAACGCTCTAAAGCAAACAAACGTGTAGTTGGGGAACAGCTCGACCTTTTCACGAGGCTCCTGGGCTTGAATGTCTTCAGTTGTAAGAGGATGTATACGAAAAGTCTAGTGAAAACTAAGCATTACGATTACACAGCATTTACCGCCCTACAAACCTTGCTCAAGACTCTCATTTCCTCTACTGAAGGACACAGTACGTCTACCCACCAGCCTTTCGATTTAACCACAGATTCCAAAGCTTTTTGGCCTTTCTCATTCAGTAACTGATCCAAGCTAATCGAGATATTCGAGTCCTTTTGAGAAGAATAAGTTTTAAACCGAACTCCTGACGGTGCAGCCTCAAAGTTTTTGGAGGATCCATATAATTGATTTTGTCGGCTCAGCGTCTTTGATAGCTGCAATGTGCCAGTAGACAGTTTGCGAGTGCGGTCTTGCACCATTCGATTAAACGCAGCCATGTCAACATGGTCGTCTTTGCTGGCCTTGTATCTAGGATATAAAACATCGGCCTTTACATCCTCCACTTCCTGCTCATCGTTGCCATTGCTCAATACAGATTGCAAGCCCTTGTCTGTTAAAAAACTATGGAAACTGCTTGCCCTGCGGTCATGGTTGCCAGGTGTTGGCGGTAAAGAAGAGGGGCTAGATGACTCTTTGTGGTAAATAGGCAAATAATTTGGATACTCGCTTCCTCCCATTGCTGCTGCTGCTGTTTCTGTTTCTGGTCCCAACGAGGTTGATCCAGTGCCTCTACGGCGAATAGATGAATTACTTTTTGGCATTTATAATACTGGCAAAGAAGGGGACAAGAGAAAAATTCCCTTTTTATTACATTCAAAATATACAGGTATACAAAAATGAAATGATTCAAAGGAAAAGCTAAAATTTTGCCACAGGCTTGATCTATGTTTGATTGGCTACAACGTCATGCTATACACGCACTGCATACAGTTGTTATTTTATCTTTTTCTTTTTTTTTTTTTTTTTTTTTTTTCAGGCATCTTCAAGGTTGATAAAAGCAGATAGCTTTGGTTACAATGGGAAACAACATATCCAACTTTACAGACATTGCAGCAATTGGGAATTATGTCAGCGAGCTACAGGATGTTCATTTTGAGAAAAAGTATAAACCATGAAATTGACAACATTGGGTCTAGATGAACCTGACCTTTTTATGCATAGTTTGGGTAAAGCTCGCTTTATGAAGACGTTGCGTGGTAAACACAGCGATGGATATGTAGTCATAAAGCTCTACATAAAGCCAGAGTCTGGGCAGAATTTAGCCAAACAAGTACGAAAGATCCAAGGTATTTATAAAAAAAAGCTCTTGTCAGCCTCATGTTTGATCAAGACACTCAGCAAAGTCGACCAAAAATAGAGGAAGAGACGGCATTGAAAGACGTACCCAACGCATTTTACTTTCAACGGGTGATGGAAACCGACCGCGCTTCCTACCTCGTTCGACCTTATTTGTACAGCAGCTTATATGATCGCATTAGGTAATTTAATCTGCTTTCTAGCACAAGCTGATAGAATGTTGCAGCAACTGACCTAACAAATGCAGCACTCGGCCGTTTCTCACCACCATTGAAAAAAAATGGATTGCGTATCAGCTACTGAGAGGCATTGCTGATTCGCATGCAAGAAACGTCTACCACGGAGATATTAAGACTGAAAATGTGCTGGTTACGTCGTGGAACTGGGCGTTCCTTGTTGATTATGCATTCTACAAGCCAACATATCTGCCAGAGGTGAGTTGACAAGTGCAATCAGACTGTAAAATCTGCTAATCATGCACCAGAACAATCCTGCAGATTTTTCGTTTTTTTTCGACACATCCTACCGAAGAACATGCTACATCGCCCCTGAACGATTTTACAAATCTGGCTCAGAGATAGACCAAAGAATGGTTAGTGTAGTGGCCAACAAAGCCTTTTTAATTTTTGAATCAACACCAACAGTTACTACAGAAAAAGACGCAAAATGATTACACGAGTGAATTGACGCCTGAAATGGACATATTCTCGGCTGGATGTGTTATTGCAGAACTGTTTCTCGAAGGAAAGCCACCGTTTACATTACCGCAACTTTTCAAGTATCGCAGCGGCGAATATAGCCCAAATGCCAGCCTGGATCAAATAGAAGATGTGGATATTCGAGAGATGGTGAAGCACATGATCCAGATTGACCCAGAAACGAGATATTCGGCCGAGGAATACTTGTCCAAATGGCACGGGAAAGCATTTCCTCATTATTTCTACTCATTCTTGTATCAGTACATGAGCATGCTTGTAGAGAAATTCCAGCATCAACCGTCGCCACAGCCTCAATCAAAGATCATGTCTGAAATATCAACCGCTTATCCGAATGCCAACAGTCGAAAACTAACCGATGCTGACGGGAAGATTGAGAGGATGTTTTACGATTTTGAAAAAATCATGTATTTTATATCGTTTCCTTGCCAAGATCTGAGCAATGTTGATGGACGTAAAAAGAAGAACGACTCGGTGACAGCCTCGTCTGTAAGTCAAGTGTGTTGACAAACTTATGTAGATTTTTGGTACTGAGGACTATCCTGTTGTGTAGATTTTACTCCCACCCACATCCAATATACCAAACTACTCTGCCGAGAAATTTCCGCTGGAAGAAACAGCCCCAACATCCGCTTCGCATTCACCAGACGGTATGTACCGCATAGTTAGCCCCTTGCCTTGTTGTTGCACTAATACATTACACAGAAGAGGGATCGCTCATCCTACTGTCATACATCAGCCCATTGTTGCGAAATACGCTTTATCCTAGCTCAAAGCTGAAGGCAATGGACATATTACTAGCTTTAGCAGAGAGACTTCCCGATGATGTCAAATTGGATCGATTAGTGCCTTACTTGATCGAACTGCTAAAAGACAGCGCAACTCTGGTTAGAGCAAATGCCATCAAGACTTTGACCAAAGTGGTAAGTTTGAGCAGTAAGGGCAGGAAAACTGCATATTAATCATGGGCCACCAGCTTTGTATGGTAGAATCTATTTCTCCCATCAACGCCCGTATTTTTCCCGAGTACATTATACCAAGCATCGAACCATTTGCAAGAGATGAAGATGTCCTTGTCAGATTAACGTATGCCAGTTGCATCGCCTTATTAGCAGAAACAGCATTACGATTTTTGGAGATGACTCAGTTGTTGAAGGCTGACAACATATACCCTCATCGTCACGATGTCGACACTGAAGACCTTGACTTTGAGGTTTGTTGATGGTTGCTGCAAAAATATACATAATCTAACAGCATATGCTAGTCTGCATACGACACTTTACTCGAAGACCTTCATACCATTATTCAAAACCAAACGAGCATCCTGCTAGCTGATCCAGAAAGTTCAGTCAAGAGGGCTTTGTTAACAAACATCACATGTCTGTGCGTATTCTTTGGCCGCCAAAAGGCAAACGATATCTTATTGAGCCATATGATTACGTATTTGAATGATAAAGACTGGATGTTGCGAAGGTAGGTAGAAGGGTCGACCTTCTGGTCAAGTATTTACCATCTTGCAGTGCATTTTTTGAGAGTGTCAAAGGCGTGGGCACATTTGTGGGGTCCAAAAGCTTGGAAACTTATATTTTACCACTAATGGTTCAGTCGCTCGCAGGTAACGTTTCAAAAGGATCCTTGATCGCACGGCCCGCTTGCTAATATACATCTGACAGACGCCGAGGAGTTTGTTGTTGAAAATGTGCTTAATTCGCTAACAAGTCTATCAGATCTTGGTTTGTTTCAAAAGATGAAGCTTTGGGAGCTCATCAGCATCGTTTGGCCATTGACTTGCCATCCCAACACTTGGATCCGCAATGCCGCTGTAGGATTCATATCGTCCAGCGTAAAGCACTTGCCCAAAACTGATCTTTGGTGTATTGTTTACCCTATGATAAGGCCCTTTTTACGTTCTGACATTGCAGAAATCAACGAGCAGGCCTTACTAGAGAACATGGAGCCACCTGTAAGTAAAATTGTGACACATACAAAGGGCAGGGATTAATGGAAGCAGATATCACGTCTAGTATACGAACAAGCAATTACATGGGCTTCAAAAGCAACTGTCAAATCTAAATTCTGGAAGCAGCAAATCACCAAGTCTGCCAAAGAGCACAATTCCTCCAAACCTGCTCGTATGCCATTAGGTCCTACAGATAACCAGCTCCAAGGTATTATTAACAATCACGAGAATACTCTTCCGATGCTTATATACATTGCTTATATACGTGTAGCTATAATGTTGAATAGCTCCATAAGCAACAATGGCCAAAATGATATCTCAAATGAGTATGTCTTTGTTGTATTTATCATATATATATATATATATATATATGTGTGTGTGTGTGTGTAAAACTTATTATCATCAATAGAGACGAGATTTTCCTTGAAAAGCTGCGAAATTTAGGTATGACGCTTGAGGAAGAAGGGAAATTGCGCTACATGCGAGATTTCATTTACAAAGCATCAAAGTCCAAATTGAGGTACGTTAACGCTATTTTTTTTTTGGCCATCATGACATCTAATTCGCATCCTTGAACCTATAGTCGACCAAAAACTGAGAGCGATACAAATACAAATGTAAGCAAAAATAAACGTACGGCTAAATCTACATGTTGCTGATTACTGCAATTTTTAGAAAAGGGACATTCAACTGAAAAATCTGAATGTTACGCCCAACACGGCCTTTTTGCCTGATTTGTCTGGTAAAAGAACATCTCAAATCAAGCAGCAGATAGCAGCAGCGAAAAAGTTGACAGCCACCGACAAGACGTAAGTTGCATTATTCATCAGGCATATCAGCGTGATACACATACACATTATTTGCAGGTTCAGAGCCAAAGCACCAATGACTAGTTTGCATTCAATTCCTCGGGAGGACCTGTGCAAATCGAACAGAATTGCAAGCCAACCTCATGTGCAAGCCATCACTCCAAGCATTGTTGATAAAGAAAACCATAGCCACTATGAAAGGTCGTCGTCAATTCCCATCAAAAGTGGCAGCGGTAGCAATAGTGATCATCGACCTCTGCATTCGCCTATCGCTAGTCCCTCGGATCACAACTTTGGTTCAAGTTTACCGAAAAGTCTAGAGAGGCCCAAGAGTGAGTAGTATCGCGTGTGCGTACTGGTTTATAGCCCTCTGTACTGACTATAACATAGGCATAATTTTGACCATGGATGCTATCAAAAATAAAAATGGGAAGGCTGAACCTCTTGAGCTGAGCATTATGTCACGTGGCCAGCATAACAAGCCGCCGCAAAGCAATGCTGCTGCCAACGATGATGAAAAACCATCAGTGCCCTTGGAAGTTAGCTCTAGTAAGTGTGTGATTTGTACCAGAATTCGGAAGCGAAAACTCATTTCCTTACAGTTGGATACGCTCATCTACAAAAACTCTTTGACAAGACCGCCATGGAAGCATTTCCAGCCCTCATAACTGAATTCTCTGAAGACGCCAAGCTGTCGAGTCGACTCAAAAAGCTGACAGCCATGTCACCATTAGTTGTATCGAACAAATGGAAGCCGGAGGGGAATCTGGTTGCTCACTACACAGAGCACACTGCTGCTATTAACCAACTAGACATTTCATTTGATCGTCTCTTGTTTGCGTCATGTTCGGACGACGGGTCAGTGAGGATTTGGGATTGCTCTCGCTTAGAACGAAACGTTACAAATCGCTCTCGCGCGTCGTACACTCAGCAAGGCGGACGGATCAAATGTTTGACATTTATACAAGACACACACTCTATTGCCGCAGCTTCCGACAATGGCAGTATCCATGTATTCCGGTAGGATAAAACTTCAGGTCCGCATGTAAGAGTTACTGATATATTCTACACAGTGCCAATATTCAAAATGCTAGCATTCCGCTCAAATTTGGAAAATGCATTCCGTTGCGCGAGTACCAGCTGGTAGACGAACATGCAGTTATTTTAAAGCACTTTACCAGTAACGCCTCGAATACCATGAAAGGAGCAAAGTCCATACTCATGTTTGCCACCAACAAATGCTGCATATACGCTCTTGATCTGCTCACTATGGAGATTGTATGGAAGCTGCAAAACTCCACGAGCCACGGCGTAATCACATCAATGGTGACGGGCCCTAAACATACATGGCTACTGGTAGGTACTATGCGAGGCATACTGACACTATACGATCTTCGTTTCCAGATTCCTTTGAAATCATGGCTGCATCCGAGCAAGAGCCGCATCAGCGCATTGGTATTAACTGCGGATTCGCGAGACCATGACAGACATTTGGTCAGGATTGCATCGGGCAGAAACGAGGTGTCCACATGGGACATTGAGCATTTAACGTGTTTGGAGGTATTTGCAGTCAAATCCGGCGACGAAAAGACGACTGGCGTGTTTGTGGAAGCGTACAAGGCATTGGAAGTACCAAGTGACAAGGCCATCTTGACTAGCACATTCACAAACAACGAATCCAATTTGGTGGAAAACTCTATCCGGGCTATTGTGTCGCCTGCAGACAGCCATTTCATAATCACAGGCGGCACCGACCGTAAAATCAGGTTTTGGGACACTCTGAGGATTGAAAATTCAGGTGTTGTGTTGGGATTAGATATTGAAGAGCCCAAGCCTAGATACAGGTGAGTGTACAGTGAGTTTGAGGACATATTGCCACTGTTATTAATGCGCTGCTGGGTAATTTAAATGTATAGCACAAACATTTATGACAAGATGAAGGTCCATTTCGAATTTACTCTAGCGAATCGCAACCAAAGTTTGGCCAATGTAGGTAGCCGGACAACCTTTAGCACTAATCAATCGGCCAGCAACAACGTGATCACACGACAGCATTATCTAATGAGAAACCACACTGATGCCATCACAGATGTCATTATAACCGAGGCACCCTACTCTATGATCATTAGCGGAGATAGAGATGGTGTTATTAAGATTGTCTCATGAATAAAAGGGAAAGACGACCCGCACTGGACGAATTTTATTATGATGATTGCTTTTGTAATTCCTTCAATTTTAGATGCAATCTTGAGCGTAGATACTCTGATCTTTCATTGGCAGGTATTGAAGAGACGTCTTCAGAAGCGACCGTGATCACAGCGTCTTTTAGCTTGTCAATTTGGTCTTTAACAAATAGCAGTGTATTATTGACATGTTGCACTATGGATGAGATTTAGCGATTTATCAGAGCCATTTTTTTTTTTTTTTTTTTTTTTTTTTTTTTTTTTTTTTTTTTTTTTTTTTTTTTTTTTTTTTTTTTTTTTTACCATTTTCGTCCTGAGCAACATTATCTAGAAACGCTAAATTTTCAGCCATTTTATCTATCTGTGCCTCTGCGTGTCTCTGTCTTTCCAATGTGTGGGTCAAGACAGCTCTAAATTTCTTTTGCTATCAAACCGTGCTCTTTAGTAAAATCCACATTTACCAAAAGACCAAACAGTACTTACAGCCATAATCTTTTGTCGTAGGTCTTCTGTTTGCTCCTGTACGTCTTGAACGTCCTGAAGCGACAAGTTGAAATCGATATCCTAAATGACAAAAGGCACGGTGTGTGTGAGTGGGCATTGGATGTAATCAGGGACAGTGTGCTTGTCTTTGTTTACATTGTGCTGATCGAATTGGACGTCCAAATCATCGGGTATCTTCCACACACTTTGAGAGACATACTGCTGAAATACATTAAACACCTCGTCCAGCTTCTCCTCTGCAACGAGCTGGTACTTGTCCATCGCAGTCTGTATTTCCCTTTGCTTTTCTGGACATTCCGTTGCGAGTCTGTCGGCTGTGCCCTTCATGACATTGTAGAACAAGGCGTTTGCCAAATCGTACATGTCAGCCAAGACATCCGAGGGTATCATTTGGAATATCTCGGTCAGCAGCTCGTGCTCAAAGTAGGCTCTAGGCTCTTTTATCTTTGGCTCCTCTGTCGTATAGGTGGGATCCATTCTGTAGAGAAAAGAAGAGATCGGGAGCGACATGTAGTCACATTGAAATAGGCACTGCTGAATGTTTCATGGGAGATTTTTTTCCTTCCTCTCAACTTTTTTTTACTCCTATCATTAGAATAAAACCAAGCATTCTCTTGCTATATACAAAGATAGAGTGTGTTTTTGCAAATTACATCCCTGGCTGAAACGACACGCGCGCGTACTCATACCCAATTAGTAAACTAGTCGTGTATTATATAACTTTTTTTTTTTTTTTTTTTTTCTTTTGTCATCAAGAAAATGGTCCAAGCCTTGCCACGCAACTACAGTAACGAGCACTACATGAATGGCAATGAATATCAGCAGCATTCAACGCCGCCTCCCCCGCCTCCTCTGCAACCACATCAGCAACAGATGCCTATACCCATGCCTGTTCCTATGATCAACCACCATTTAATCCACCAACCTCCTAATTTTTTCCATCCTCCACTTCCACCTCCACCTCCTCAGCCCATGTATCCCGCCGACCAAGCAACTGGGCAATATATGGACTATGCTGCTGCCGGCAACGGTGGCTATCATCCCTCTATGGGATACATGCAGCAGGGCTACTACCCCGCTGACATTACAGTCTACGTGCCTACGCTGCACAAGACCTTTGCGCTCAACAGCAACATCCTCTCTCGATCTCCCGTTCTCTGCCAACGCATCATGGAAGAGCAGTCTAATACACTCGAGCTGGATCTCTATGTTCTTCCTGAAACTTTTGATACTGTCATCAATCATTTGCTCGTACCCTTGACTCCTGAATATATCTCGTTTCTTGCCAATGAAAAACCGCAAATTGCAATTGAACTACTTGAAGCTTCGGAGGAATTAGGCCTTGAGCCATTGCTGAACGGCCTCTTGGTCAAGTTGAAGAGAAACCTGCATAGCCTCAAGACTGCAAAGACTTATATCGACGCCATGGAGCCGTATCAGCCTTTGGGAGAAGAAGAGCCTCGTCGTTGGGTGGAGGCTTTAGAAGAGGACATTGTGTCGTTTATGGTAAAGGGCCTTTCAAGCCAATTGGAGGCATTTTCAACCTCTGTAAAAGTAAGTGGCAACGTAGTTATTGGTCAAGTCAACGCTTGTGGCTACATGCCCTCACGTACACCTCTCATGCGCGGATTTATGGATTTGGCTCATGCTTATTCTACTTTGCCTCAGCATTTGATGATACGCTGTCTTGAACATCCCGCCTTGCCTGTGCAGGACGCCATCCAACGCAACCTGTTTGCCAGAAAAGTCTTGACCATTGTCAGCAGCAACAATACATTTCATCAACGTCCAAGCGCGCCTCAATTGATAGCCGTAATGAAATTTGATAAAGGGATGGATTCCATCGCTGTCGTCAGAGAAACTGGCCTAAAGAAGGGTTGTTGGGACCCCAAGTTGTACGATTTGCAAAGCATTTGAGCATGTCAATAACATCAACGCTGCTTTTCCTGTCTCTCTCTCTTTCTCTGTCTGTCTGTGTGGCCGGTTGGACTCTTTGTCTCGACTTGCTCTGTTGAAAAACAACTGATTCTTTCCTAAATTATACTCTCCCTTTCTTTTACCTCGCCCATCTCTTTGTGAATAACATTTCTTCTTTTTAACCTACTACATAATACATTGTCTTTTACATATAAAATTTCTACAGAAGATTGCAA
>MU619299.1:162019-175947 GCA_025201805.1 Parasitella parasitica
AAACCAGGTGTGTTCCAATCATACTTATGCATAAGAATAGACTTTGCGTCTGAATTCGTGATAAAACGCTTGTTGACGGATACAAGTACGTTTACATCTAATCGATTGTTAACGGGAGGCATTTTAATTACTATTTTTGGAAAAAAGTGAAGTTTCTTTGAAGGTAAATGCAGTGAAAGTTTATAAACAAAACAAATTCGAATCATTTAAAAAATATCTTTGTATGCAATAAACTTTGTACGCGTAGAGCGTAATTGTAAAAAATCAAACCCTCATCCATTCAAAAATCTTCATTTAGCATCGGCCCAACTGGGCTGAATCGGCCCAAATGGGCCGACCTAATCTATACTTGTTAATTAATAAAAGCTCTGCAATGCATACTCGGTGCTGTATAGCTCCCAACACCCTCAACTTGACAAAAAAATAAAAATAAAAAAACAAAAAAAAAAAAGGGATAAAATGTTTAATTGCCATCAAGCTTGTCTTCAGTCTACGGAAATGAGCTTCTCACTGGAAACGTGTGTGCCATTTGTTACGTTGAAAATAATGGCAGAAGAGCCTGCGGCTTGTCGCTGTCGCTTTACCTGTGGTGAGTCTACATCCACATCCATATGGTTATCAAGCAACAATTTTTCAAGCAGCAAGGTGGCTTCTTCATGGTTTTCTTGAGACAGATGTGCATAGTTCACACTTCCATCCCAATCCCCTGTCTTCAAGGCACGTCGGCTATTTGCAATGCTGGTATTTTCGTCAAACAAATGGCAATAGTCATTCTCACTAATGGGTAATGCATGCGTCTCTGTATTGCCATCTCCTGAAATTTCAAGCTGCTGACGCACGTCGGGATTGTTGGTGAGGAATGTCAAAATGTCGTGAGATGCCTCAGTTTTGGCCTTCTGTTTACTGCCACTTGTTCGCGCATGAGAGAATAAAAGAGATTTTTCGTTGAGCTTGACAATGATGTTGACCTGCCACTTTTTGTTTGGTGCATCCAGATAGCTTATTTCCACAGTGCCATTTCCCGCCTGAGCCAGCTCATACAACATCTTGACAGGGTTGTTGTCTGGGCCATTGGGTACTTTGGCTTTCTTTGGAAACGCACTGTTCAGCTCGTTCTCCACAAAGAAGACGAACGCTTCCTCGATGAACTTTTGAACAGTCGCAATGCCGTAGAAATGATACAAGACGCTAAGATAGGAGGAAAAGATTAATTGAGGCCGCAGATTGAGGCTTTTTAGTACGCTACCCTAAAATCATCTCTATTCTTTCCTTTAGATACGTTGGTCTCACGTACTGATTGACCTGTATTTGCTTTCCAATCTGCTTGTACAGCTGCAGGGGAGCTCTGAATTTCTTTGCAAGCAGAGACAAGACACGGTTGTCATATCTTGAGTATCTTTGAGCCAATATCAAACTGATAGCAAACTGAAGTGCTGATTCTCCAATGTAGTCAAATTTGCTGGAAGCGATTTCCTGGTAACACCCTGTCAATATCTGCTTCAATGCAGGCAAGGCAAGAGAGATGTCCAACATTCTTCCTCCATCGTCCGTGATTTTGGAAAATGTATTGTGTATATATTGTTCTAATTTATCAGTGTCAGTCATTTTGGTTCATGGAAAAAAAAAAAGTAAAAATGTAACATTCGGGGTGCTTTTTTAGATTGTTGTTTTGGACGCTGCCCTAAATATCAAATTTTCAGGAGCTGATCGGATTTGAGCTTGATTTGGCTGTGTAAATGTCATATAGTATACATGTACACTCTAATATATTATATATATTGACATAATGGAATTTTATTAATGGCACAATTTTCAGGCCATTCATTATAATAACTTGTCGAGACACACTCTCCACTTTGCAGAATAACGGCTAAACATTTTGAATAAGATACGACTCAACAAGGACAGCCGTCTGGGCGTCTTACACGATTAACAATGACAAAAGCCGCCCAAACTGGGAAAAGGTTGCATTTCTCACTCATGATAAGCAATTGGGATCGTTCCTCCACTTATTGAGGTTTATCGATACGATTTTAGATGATTCCAAGATCACGCGTAGAGAGGGAGGGTATGGGTACAAGACAAATATATTGGCCTAAACAAGGTGGTGTGCCCAACACAAGGCCCAAAACCGTAAACAAACGAAAGGTACCTACGCGTGACGAAAGATCCGCTAGGCTGATTAAGAATACAAGGCCATCTACCTAATTACAATGGAAATGCAAATCTGAGTTTTCAGGTACATAGAGGTTTTTATTGGCGATTTGACATGCAACATTTCTAACCAAGTTCAAAACTTGAAAAAACAAGCAGATCATCATTAGCCAGTGTGTTACGAATAGAACCTTGGCCGTCATCAAAAGAATAGAAGGAAAATCAATGGGTAGAAGAGAGGATCAAACACGATGGTTTTAAAATGGCTCAAGTGTTGAAAGATATGATAGATTCCCTGCATGAATTAGCCCTTGTTGGCAAGTAAAAATCATAGACTTGTAGATACAAAGTGTACAATCGTATTACGTGACTCATCTGCCGGTTATGTCCGTAAAAGAGCTCTTTAATTTACCAGAGGAAGCAGACGATATATGTAATGTATTGTTGCCAATATTAATAGTTGTTTACAAGTCCAGAGTAATGATAAAGGACACCCACAAGCTCGTCAAGCAAAAGCCAGTGGATATCGCCGATGATCTTGATCAGTACAAGACAAATCTTTCTAGTTTTACTAGTGAAGGATGTAAGAAAAGAAAAATAAGTGGTGATTCTACTGAACAATAACCTGATCACCATGAACAAATTGTGCCATCAATAAAATTTCATTGTGCCAATTTGAAAGTAAATTAGTGTGCTATATTGAGAAAGAGTGTACAAAACAAGAAAATAACAATAACAACAACCCCCCCCCTTTTTTTTTCCCCTTCTTATTCTTCTTCCCTTTAATAGTTCTCTCACCTCTTTTCTTCTTCATCATCTCTCTCCAAAATGTCTTCTGTAAGAATTGAAGACTACTATTCTGATCAGGATTCTCCCCCACCAATGATTGGACGACATGGTAATAACCAAAGAGCCACAAGCTCAAACACATCGTCCCCTTCTCGCTCATATCGTCCACAGCGTCAGCAGCAGCCACCCCCACCTCCATTGCTTCAAAAGCGACGACTTGGACAACCAAGACCATATTACCCGCCCTCAGATGATGATGATGATCTAACCGGCTCCGAGGAAGAGGACGATGAGCAAGAACTCTCAAGAGCTATGCATGGCTTTGGTTTCCAAACTCATCCTCCAGTGGCAAGACATCCCGGTAGCAGACCAGCATTCCATAGATCTAGTAGCGACTATGGGTACTTTCCCCAAAACCATTACGAGTACAACCATGATTTCTCGCCTCATGGCCCGCCGATGCCGCCATATCTTTTGCAGAACTCTAGATATCATCCTCCTCCTCCACCTCCACCTCCACCGCTACCACCAGCCCAGTGGATGCCGTATCCGCCAATGATGCTAGATGACATGTCGCCCCATATGGGTCCTATATACCAACCACAGCCGTTTGTGCGTCGATCAGCCTCATCTCGGTCGTACAATAGACGTAATGATAGGCCCGCTATCAGTAGTAGAAGACAAGAAATGTACATGTCCCATGACGATGATAACGAACTAGAGGATGAGGACTTTTGCTACGATGACGATGATGAAAGCGATCAAGAAGTCTATCCACCAAGGAACCCACCGTTGTCGAGACAAAGCAGCACTGGCAGCAGTAATGGGCCAAGACCCTTTCTTCGCAAACGATCAAATTCTCTATCTGCAATGCCTCCACATCCTCCTCCGTTTTTAATGGACTCTCCAAGAAGACAACACCCAGCAAACTATTTTTACCCTCCACATCAAAGAATGAACCCTGTTTTTCCCGGTGGTGTTCATTTTCCTCCTCCACGTATGGTCCACAGCGTGCCTTCCTCTCCTCAGCTATCTGCGAGTAGCTGCAGCGGTTCAGAAGACTATCCTCCACAACAACTGCCACCAAGACGTGCTTCGTTTAATGCTGCACCTCAGAGAAACACTCGTAATGCAAGAGTGGGTCGAAGTATGTCATTTAGCGGTGGATTTCCACCTCATGCACCTGTCAATATGGCCCCTCCACCCCCAGCTGCTGGTGGTAGTGCTGGTGGCGCTGGTGGTAGTGGTAGTGGTGTTGCTGGTGCTACTGGCCCAATGCCACCCATGGTTCTTCATCCCCTTCCCCCACCAATGGCTCACCCCATGATGGAAAACAATAGTAGATCAAATTCCATATATGGCTTTCCCACTGGTGACCTGGGTGGTGATTTTTTCGACCAAATGACAAGTTTTAATCAAAAGCAACAATCAGCAACAGCTCCAGTCACTCCAATCGATAATCCAACATCTGCGAGCGCCAGTGCCTCTGGCGATATACCAATGAACCCGCAAATTTCACAACAATCACAGCATCCTCCTCCTGGAATTGCAGCCAACATGCAACAGCAGCATTCGCTCAATATGCCGATGCCGCCCCCACCGCCTCCACAGCAAATGCATCCGTGGGTAAATGGCTTTCCAACATCCCCAGGAGACCCCAGCATGTTTGGTAATCAGCAAGGAATGATGCAGCAACATCTACCTCAAATGATGCTTCCTGCCATGTTCAATAACCCAATGATGAATCAAAATCCAATGATGGGTCAAGGTTCAATGTGGAATTTTATGCCAGAAATGATGCTTGGTCAAAGTGGGGCTCTCGGTGGCGACTTGCCTTTGCCTTTCATGTATTCAAGTGATCCAACTCTGATTGCACAAGCAATGGGCGTTCCAGTCGGTGGCGGCGGCCCTAGTTTTGGAATGGATGGAAACAACAACATGCACTCGCCTCGCATGAATATGAATGGAAATCCTAGCGAAGGACAAAATGGAAATAAAGGTAATGGCGGTCCTCCTCACGAAGAGGATATGATGAGAAGAGCTGCTGGTGGTAGTAGTGGGAAGGAACCTCCTCATGGACAAGACACGATGATGCCAAATTTTGGTCAAGCTCCCCCTCCCAACGCTGCGCCTCCCATGCTTAAAAGAGGGTTATCCATGTTGGGTGGTTTATTCGGTGGTAATGGCAGTGGTGCAAATCGCCGTAGAGAAGATTTTCATGGAGGCGGTGGCCCCCCTCATCCTATGTTTGGTAGCTTTTCTGCGCCTATTCAGGCACAATCGAAAAAAGAAGCAAAGTTGCAGAGACAATATGAAAAATTGGGTACTTTCTACTGCTGGCGAAGAATGGATATTCCCGATCAACCTTTCGAATCTTTCAGCATCAAGAATCAACACATCATCAAAAAGAAAATCAACAAACTTGGATTACAGGCACAATTTATGCTCAACAGCGACGAAAGACTACCTGGCATGATTATGCTTAATTTACATCAAAATCGAGGCGGTTGTCTAATGAATATTGGTGGAGAAAAGGTTGTTGTCATGTTGCAAATTGAACAAAAGTCTTATGGAACAAGCAACTATATCTTTGGTGGAGGTGGTGGAGGTGGTGGAGGTGATGGACACCACCAGGCTCCTCTTGGACACTGGTAGTGCTGTATTCAGTCTGTAAAGAAAACGTTTAAAAAAATATGTATTATCTTGTTCAATATCAATATCCCAAACCGTATATACTAAATAAAATTCACGAGACTCTTTTATTCCGCTGAATCTAACAAACCTTGGCATTATTAGCATACCTGGAGTTGATGATTCGAGAATTCAATCTCCTTGCCAAAGTCTGTAAAATTGTGTCAAGCACAAGAGGCATAAGTTATATTCCATAAGCTTTAGTAAATTACCCTTATTTAGTACCATATATTGCTGCGATAATCACAATAATGAATACTTTACTTTGCACACACTATAAGAATACAGTTGTTTATTTAAGAAAAAAAAAAAAAAAAACTGTTGTAATTTATGGATAAACCACACGAGGGGCATAATCATTATCTATTTTTTTTGGGTAAAAATATGTTTGTTGATTCTTTTTGATAAACTAAAGAAAAGATGGTACGTTCATTCCTATCTCAAACGCGTGCTGCTTAAGATAGGTATACATTTTATATTGAAGAGCAAAAAGAGGAGAATCAGTTGGAGCCTCTGCCAAATAAGATTGAACATCAACGATCAAGTTCAAAAGACTATCATCCATGATGTCAATTTCTTGTTCTTGCTGTTCTTGCTGATAGTAATCTTGATACTCTGCTTCATTCACTGCTTCGACCATGACTTGGTCATATTCATTGAAATAATTCAGCTCTGATTGGTATTCATCAGCAGTGAATTGAGGCAATTCAGCTTGGTCATTCAAGATGACATTGTTAGTAAGGCTTATGGTCATTAGATATTTATAAACTGAAAACGAGAGTGTGCAAGTACTGATAAAAGTCTCCTGGTGTGTTTGTTGTTGAATACAAGGAGAGAGATATAATGATTGTAGATGTTTGATAAAGATGACTATTTTTTCTTTCTTTTTTTTTAACTGCCCAAATCAATTAAAAAAGCAAGAGAGAAAGATAGAGACTTTAACCAAAATAAAGAGAGACTTGTGAATAAAAGTTAAAGATTAAAAATAAAAATAAAAATGAGAGAGAAAGAGAACGAGAAGGGCGTATTCCAAAGGTTTATAAAGCACTAAAATAGCTGTTCTATAGTCATGGTAGTACTGAAATATAGCCCGTTAAAGGGGTATTAAACAAGAGGATTTCACGTGCGATATTGAATGATATTGTTATTGTTTATATTGTATATATTTACATTAGAGATAATTAGATTTCATTGATGTTTTGGGCAAGTCACCCAAGCTGTTTAGCTGTTGGCCTAAACGAGTGGCATAAGCATTGACAATAGATGCACAATAGATCTGTATGAGATTTCCGAGAAACACGACCGTGCCACCTGCAATAAGGATTTGTTTGGTTGCTGTATGACAATCTTCTGGCTGCAGCAAACCCTGTTGGTCTGACGCCATTATAGTGCTGCTGTCAGTCAAATAATGTCGGCATCCGTCAATGATGCTGTTTTGATGCACCAGCAAGATAATCCAAATTGTGCTAGACGAAACCAGAAGCAATATCACCACTATCCAATACAAGAAGCGAAATATATTTATCTTACTCCTATTTTGCTATTGGTGGCCTTCCACATTAGTACATGAAAACACAATCAATAATTACATATATGATATACCGTAATGCCACCAATGACGCCAAATAACGAACCGGCTGTGTAAAGACCAACAACAGACATCAGACTCCAATACACAGCTGGGGCAGCTGATAGATCTTGCAATTTATAGACCACTTCTGTGTTGATGAATAATATGAAAGCTGTAGAGAGTGAATAAAGCTTACCTTGACGTTTTTCAAGCAGCCATAGCAGAATGCCAAAACAAAAAGCCTATATATTCAATTGCTGTCAATATTATTTACTCGATATAAGCATGTGTTTATGAGCGTACAGAGGAGCTAGCAGCAATAGTAGTAACACTGGTTCTACAAAAAAAAGATGGCAAGAAGGTTCATTTGGTGACAGATCAGTATACGCTTCTTCACGACCACTTACCTCAGAGAAATACAAAAACAGTAATTGCTGAGCCCCATTGTTTTCATTGAGAAGCAAAGAGAGATAGAAGTGATAAATTCGGGATCAAAACATTTTATATTTCTGTAATACAAAAGACAACCATTGTTAAACAAGCAAATTCAGTGTGTAACCATTCAACATTTCATTCTTGTTATACTCGCAACTTCTTTGTTATGTATGTTAGTCTAATCGAAACCGAAAATAACAATATTACTATTTTTATATGCAGCAAAGTGAGGGTAAAATAACTAGCTTTACATACACCAAATTGTATTTGAGAAGCATCAAACTTCTTTATCTCTGGACAAAAGCACTGCCAAAATGAAGTGGAATCATCCAATACCGTTGCAAGCTTTCATCTAATACACTCAAGGAACGTGAGCATATCCAGGTCGCCATACGCTGAAGCAATTAGTTATTTCGTTCAGCTTGCCAATGAAAGCCATGACTAATAAAAAGAGAATGCTGTTGAGTTTTACAAAGCTAACCTTGATTGTTCACCAATATTGACAATATATCACGTAGTTTGTAGTTTAGCGAGGTAATATATGATTTTTACAAGTAATTTCATAGTAGATTTTTGAAATGCTCTTCAATAGGAGCGTATTCAACCTGCAATAGAAAAGTCGAATATTTCATAAGTATTTAATATAGACCAAATTTCACTTAAATGGGTAATTAGTCAAACTGGGCTTGGCCAAACTGGCCCAAATTTCATTTCAACAAACTTATGCCTCAGTTGAACCGACTCAATTTGACTTGCACTGGTCCAAGAATTTGACTTTGGCTAGCCCAAATGCGACTTATCCTTCCGTTGAACTGTCTTAATTTGACTAAAGCTTTGCTTAATCTAGTCCGATTGTACGTAAACTGGCATAACTACACTTGCTATCGTCCAAATGTGGTTTAACCAAATATTACAGTTAAGCTGGCTTAAGCGGGCTTAATTTCACTCTTAAGTTGGCCATTTGTATATTGTAAGTTTTGTACAGTACGTGATTATGATTGTACTTTTGTACAAAGACCGTTGATTACTTGTGCATTTCTGTCATAGAAATAAAATATAGTGTACCTATATTAAAAGCATTTTAGCAGAATGCATCAGACACAGCCTCGATTTTGACTCCAAGCTTGCTGTATTGAGAGAAAATATTAACAAGATCAAGTATCGCAGACAAGTTCCAGCACACTCGTTACAGTCACGAAGTTTAGGCTCTTTAAAATCACCTGTCAAAATAGGGGACCCCTCATCAAAACCAAAACAATTCATTTGCTTTTAATAACTCTATACAATGGACGATACACTCGAGCAAGTTCGTGAAAAATGTGCGCTTCAACTTGAAATGTATCAAAAATGCGTAGAAAATTATCCTCATTCATGGGATAAGAGCTGCATGCAGCAAAAGAAGTCGTTAACCAAATGCTCAGAAGACAAGTAAGTTTTCTACAAAGACAAACACGGGGATTTTAACCGAGATATCTTAGTGTTGGTATTTTGAAATTTGTTAAAGAACATTGCTCAATGCAAATCAATGCTTATGATAGATGTTTATCTGCAAATTCAGAAAAGCCTGATGAATGTGTTCAAGTGCTGAAGGAGCTTTATTTCTGCACAGAAGCAACTTCTCTAAGATATCGTGATCAAGAAAAGGAAAAACAAGAGGCATCTGCTGCTGCCATTGCCAAGCAGTAATAGACTATGCAATAAATTATAAGGACTTGTACATACGCTTATTTTCTGCTGTTTATTGTGTCTATTACGGATGATGTGCTTAAACATGGATATCTTTCACACCGTTTTGCGTATATGTTTCGAACTGCTTTCTCCCTTTTCTAAGCATGTATTCAATTGTTGCAAATTCTGATTTTCGAATGTTGTGTTCTTTGAACTCTTTTCGTATAAATGCATGAAATCGAGGCCTTGTCTCCTAAATGTAAAAACATGTCAGGAATATTGTTTATTATGGAAGATTTATAAACGTTACTGCAGGTTTCTGTCTTGCTGCTTTAAAGCATTGTCTATAAAAATTGATTACTTCGTTTTGCAACCCTGATCTCTTTAATGGTGATGGCATCTTTTTTGGTTATAATTACAGGCGTTAAAAAAGAATGAGAATGGGGTCAATCTCATTTGAGATTTTGAACAGTGACGCTGTAATGACGCTAAAGAGGCTCAATCGCGGCCATTTAATCCACAAGCATCAAACTCAAGCTACGAATATCATCATTTATTGTTAAATCAGCATCAAGTTTGTATCATTTGATAAGAACTCGTATTGAGGGTACTAATTCTGGAGTTAGATGTAGACTCATGATAATAATAAGGGCGTAGTTGAATTAATTGGCCAAGAGCTTATACTCAAATCACTGTAATCGGATTCATGTCGATAGCCTTACATGTCCATGTCCACGTCTCGGCGATGTTTCTTCCAACAACTAATCCACTAAAATTCAACTTATCCCAGCACGATCCCCAACACGATTACACCTCCAATACCACCTAAGCACCCTCCAATGATGGGTTTCTTATGTTGATTGAGATCGCCGCCCTGTGTTGCAGTATCTTTTTGCGCATCTTGATTTAAACTAGAAGACATTGTTGTTATGGGTTTAAATGTGGAGCAAGTCATTTTTTTTTGTAGTCGACGAACAGATCCTTGTTGAGGCTGTAATCAAAACAGTGGCAGATGAGGTTGAAGATGAAGAAGAGAATGTGGATTCAGAAAGAGTCATTGTTTCCGGTGCAAAAGTAGGACTAGTAGTAAGAGATTTAGTATCGTACGCCATATATGTTTTTGAAGTTGTAAAAACTAGTATACATGGAGTCTGGCGTTTCGGACGTAACAGAAGCAATTCCATCAGATGTTGTAGTTGTAGCCGTAATAAAAGTGGTGGTCTTTGAATCTGATGTTAACGTTGTAAAATTATATAGTGCATCTGTGATTACAATTTTTTTTTAAACTCAAAACGTCATAAGTTGAGTTTTTGGATATGTAACTGTGGTTGTTGAAAGTGCAGTTCCTTGATAAACAATATTGATTAGTTTATATAATTCTGAATGAATATCACATCCAAAAGAATACCACCTGTTATGCTCGTTGATGGGTTGTCCGCCAGCATCTTCATTATTTGTTGTGGCATTACCATCTACATCAGACGCCAAAAAAAAAAGTAAAAAAAAGTTAAAACTACCACCATGTTGTTTCAGAGCCGCTCGATAAAGATATAACCACGCATGTCTCGAAAGAGATGTGTTGGAAACCAATGACAGCAAAAATCAGATATACATACTACCATCCTCGTCTACTACAACAGTAGCTTCATTATCAAAGCCGCCGCCGTCGGTCAAAATAGTATCATCGGCATGACTGCCAGAAATTGAGTCGTCGCCATCTTTATCGCTGTCATCATATGCAATGGTTGTATCGTCTACGCTGCAGGTGCTATTCTCTTCGTTAGCATTTTGATCATCACGTTTGTTTTTTTCGTTTCTCAATGTTCTTAAGTGCATAATAATTATGATAAGTTAGTAAGAAAGAAGAGCATTCAAATGCTTCTTTAGCATGAGGAGATGTTTCTTGTCAAAAGCGAGAGATCAAACTATTTAAATACATGCATCGAGTAGCCAACAAAAAACGAGTGAAAATAAGCAAGAAGCACATGTGAGATATATTCTTATGTATTGCATTTTCAGTTGCTTGATTAATTGTCATTTCAAAGGGGTATTGACCTGACTTAATTAATTTGATGGACTTTGTACAGTATTTCACCCTTAAATTTCATAACTATTTGCTTTTGCTTTAGTGAAATGTATAACCAAGCAAAAATCCCTAGAAAAACGGAAATAAAGCCAGAATTTTTTTGAATGATCAATTTCACAATGAATTCTATACTTTATAGACTTTTATTTAATTATTGTTCAGGCAATGAATCAGAGAAAAAGGAAGATAAAAATTTAGGTAAATAAGAAATCGTTTATCGTTTATTATATTTAAAATAGAGGGTTTATAAACTTTCTAAGAGCTGAGGGAGCTGATGTCAGGATAAACTTTTTAAAGGTGAGTTTTAGAAGATGTATGTTGTGCCACTGTAAAAGGGTGCAGCGAAATGTTGTTTAAATGTTATATGAAAGAAGTAATAAAGGCTTTTTCTGAATAAAGCCAGATACAAAACTAAAACTTTTATTGACATAAGATATGATCTCTATTTATACTAAAATATATCCCAATCAATGTTTATTCACATAACATCTGATGTTTGGCAAGAAATGTCAAACCTTATTAAATCACGGCATTCCCAGGAAAAACCTATTTGATGTATCAATTCTAAAACCGGATGTCAATACAGGGTGTTTCGAAATTATTCACGCACTTTTTGAAAAAAATTTCAAGCAGTTGAAAAAATAAAAATCAAGCACTAACTAAAAAAAATTTCAAGCATTAATAAAATAAAAATTCAAGCACAAAATGAATAAAAAATCATGCACAACGTTATTACGTTTACTTAACTTTTATTTTCCTAAGAATTTCTTAGTTACTTTCAGATGTCCACAATTTATTTTGGCGATGGTAGTGGGAAGTTAACTGGCTTTTGTAGATATTCAGTAGGGAAATTTGATGATTATTGTAATAAAAAGTGTAAAACAACAATAGGTACAATTTAATTCCCTCTTTATTTTTTGGAATAAGATAACGTGCAAAGGTTAGACATTTCTACTCTATTTATATTCGTTGTTGTAAACGGTCTGTCTGTCAGTTATGCCGTAACTGTCAGTCAGGTTTTTCTGTATTTGATTTTACATAATCAAGTACGGTATTCTAATATCGATGTTTCTGACACATTTGTAAATAACATGCATGGACCAGTCCTTACATTGGTCTATGCGTTCCAAATGTGGTTTGTGGTTCGATTTCTTTTAGTTGGTTATCAATCGTTTATAAATGCTTCGCGGTTTCACCGCTAGATATTTAGGTAATCTGTTTATTAGCTTGATTTGGAATCTCTAAGGTAGTTCCGTAAGAGATGACATTCAATTACTTTTTGTGGGAAGTTCTATCTGTTGTGCCAGGTCTTGAAATTGAGCACAGCAGGTGATTGTATATGATATAAAAATATAAGAATGTAATAAAGACTTCGTTTACCAGATACAAAACTGTTGATTTATTGATTGACAAGAAGCTGTCTATTTATATTGGAATAAATCTATCTAAATCAATCTATAAAATACAATCAGGTCATGTTTGACATTTAATTGTCAAACAAGATTATAACACAGTAGTAGTCAGAGCAAGACCTATTTCTATATTTAATCAGCTAATCGTTATGAATGTGAATCATTCATCGATAAGTTGAGCTTCGCAATTTAGAGTAAGTAGAACCCAAATAGATGGTTTCTTATACAAGACATTCTATTGAATACTTCTATTTACTAGATAGAATAATCGATGCCATTTAACCTTAGATCCGATTAGGAACGGTTGCCATGACAACTGAGTTGAAATAGTGGTAACCATGGTATTCTATGGATACAACACTATCACTTCAGCACAATTATTGCTTAAACAGAAAACCTATTTAATAAATTTTAATGTGCTTGATTTTTTTTCATTTTGTGCTTGAACTTTTATTTTATTAATGCTTGAAATTTTTTTTAGTTAGTGCTTGATTCAAGACGTTTCCTGATCTGCCATAATTATAGATAGGAGATCATGGCAATGTACTTCAATTGAAGATTGAAGATTGTCCAATGATGTGATGTGATACGCTTGTGTAAATTGGAGAATAAAGTCTCTGTTTCAAATCAAGAAGGTTATTCCTGTAAGTAACACAGATCTGAGCACCAGGATAAAGGTTAAGGCTCTGTCAGATCAAAGACGTGTAGCCCTTGCTGTATAACCTCATATCGTACCCTGTCAAGTAGATTGTCACTGTGAATTAGTCTTTTCAATTAGTAATCTAAATAAGTCGCCATAAATTTATGTAGTTGTAAAAAGTATAAATAGCAGATGCAATTTCGATCTTAAATAAAGTATCTTTAGTTTTCGTATCTCGTTAACCTTTGGTTTTTTTATTATCTTTTTGATCCAACATTTCCGAAGCGGAAGCGAGTAATGTGATAAATGCTCTCAGAGCCACGCTTTATTTTTTATAAATATAATAATAACCAATAAAATCCCTTTCTTTCTTATATCTTTCAAATCCTATAGCACTATGGCCTCCTGGATGTTCTCGGTGAACACAAATGTGCTCAAAAGGGAACATTATTAGGGTCATGGGAGCATTTATGTGCTTGTGAG
>MU619300.1:0-33859 GCA_025201805.1 Parasitella parasitica
AAAATTAAAACTCTCTAAACAAAGTGAATAATGTCGAAATTCGGGCGAAAAAGCTTGAATCTTTCGAAATTGGACATGGTCTAACCAGCAAAGGCGACTTTTTAAGCTGTACACTCTGTTTTATTAAATACAAATATGTTGACACTTTTTATTACTACAAACACAGAGTGCCTGCTATTAGAATCTGCTCAAGCTGTGGTCAAGAAGGCCATTCGCGTTCTACAAGCAGGCTTTGCCTCAATAACACCTGTGCTAATACTAACACTTGCGGGAGCTGTGGTGTTATAGGCCATCATCGATCTTCTTATCGTCATTGCGCTAACAACATTGCTAACCGTATGACACAATTTGTTTTCACTTTACAATCATACTCGAACTCTTTGTATCAACTGGGATCTCAACCTGAAACTATGAAAGTAGATCAGCAAACAGAAACAATCAGCGTTAATGATGCAACAACCAGCAGACGTATTTGTTCAAGCTGTGGACAAGAAAGCCATTTGCGATCCACCAGTAGATTGGGTGCCAAATTAATACACAACAATACTCATAACATGGCTAGAAGAAGTACACCCTCTTTCACCAAACGCCATGATCTTGGTGGAAAGAACAGCATCTGTCGCCATTGTCAAGCGCGCATGTGGACATAGAGAAAAATGGAGGCACCAGTGCAAACCCCGATTTCTCTTTGTACTGTCCTGAGTTGATTGCTAATTTTCTGTTAGACCGGTATTCACCATGACCATCAAGGCTCAACACTCGACTTTCTTGGTCTTTTTCTCACATGGCCAGTTATATGCTGCCTTCTCGCGCATTAAGCAGCTATCTTCAATCAAAATTCTTCTGCATAGAAATACCTCAACTACCAAAAACTATACTGGATCATACACCGATAATATTGTATTCCATGAAGTATTTAAATAACTCTACTGATTTTTACGTTTTTTTCCTATTGTGCGTTACTACATCTATATTTTTATTTCTGTCTAACAATATATTTTAAGTTATAGATAAACAACAATAAAAGAGCATTGACTATCTGATTAGCACTTATCAAAAGATTGAGCTCCCGGAGGGCGACGATGGCCGTCGTGAGCGAAGCGAGCAGGTCAGCTAGTTCAGATGAAAACTTCCAAGCCCAAAGAAAATACTCAAATTAAAATTAGTAACAAGTACTCTCAATGTGCTGTATCGAGCTCAGGGAATGCCAGCCTTGTTCTTAATTCACTAGCGTCAAACAAGAATTCAGGTAAATGGCAAATCTGAGACACTGGTGTGAGACCTTGCCACGTTATTGATATAACATTGACAACTAAAAGTCTTCTAAAACACCCGGAAGTATAAGACATTGTAACCAAGGTAGTCGCAGGTGTTGAGGGCGATGCCTACATTATCGGAGATTCTGAATGGGCGGACGGCACACAATCTGACGTACTATACGCTCCCAAGGATGAATCGCTTGGGCATGCCCCTATTATCGTTGAAGTACAGCATTCAGTGAACTTTGCCTTTATCAAGCGATCAATCAGGTATTGTAGCTTGGCTTATCAGAAGTTCAAAACATCACCTGTGTTGGTCGTTTTCTGTATCAATGCAACAAGTGGCATCCCAATCAAGCTCATTAGTTCCAGTGGATGACATGACAAGATTGAAAAAGAAAAAAAGAGATGCAAGCAACCACAAAGATGGATGACTGACCACAAAAACTGCATTAATTCCAAAGCTGAATTGCTCGAACATGGCTTGTATTTATTTTAGGTTGAATCTTATTCTACAAAAATACTTGATAACGCTACGATTCCTTGTTTATAATGCAGGAGAAATATGGACAAGGCAACAAGCTCATCCAACTTTTCATCCTCTTGGATACATTTTCCGATTTTTTGATTCGGTATTAATGGGCATTTGCGCTCCCACAAGGTGTTCGGTAAATAATACAGGGATAAATAAATTCAAAATCGATGGTGGGAACTGACTACATTGTTGGTAAAGCTGAACACGACATTTAATAATGTTTGCCATGATTTGTTGATCAGCATGCGTATAATTTGCATAATAATTGAAGGGAGTGGAAACGACATATTGGACTGGGATTCGTACGTCACAACAAGTCTATCATCATTGATCCGAGCAGAAGCGAAAGTGTACGAATCTTTATGGACGTTTAATAAAAACCTCGCAACAATATCGATTATTTCTTGATGCTCTGACCAGATTTAAACGTGAACGTAAACGAATCCATTTCAATAAGTCGGGAGGGGGGGGGGGGTTTCTTAAAGAAACAGACGCCCTGATTTCTGTAGAAAGAAGGCTTCTTCAGAGTGCTTGCCCATTACGACACTTGTCCAAACATTTATAAGAATGCTTACCAATTCCTTTAAAATCACTTCATTTCAAGCTACTAAAAGCTTCACTGATCTGTGTCATCAACGGCTATTTCTCGTGAAATCCATGTCTGTTTTTTCCCTTTCACGAACCCAATCCAAGCGCTCTTGAATCTTATCTTCGCTATTGCGGTCTATGGGCAGAAGCCGAGCTTTTTTGAGAGACAGATTGCAATGTTGCTTTACAAAATCGAACAAGATAGTTTTGGGTACTTTTAATTCTGTAAAGATTTGTTTCAACTTCTTCATTACTTCGTCTAGGACGACGGAAGGATTGTCATCAATGCACTCAAAGGATAGCGTTTTTGTGTTCCTCATGGAGAATACGAGGACGACCAGTCTTTCTCCGTTTTTTAAAGATGATGTCGTACTGTTTAGCCCATTTCTGTGCTATGCAAACGTGAATCCCATGTTGTTTTGCAGCAGCGGCCGCACTCAGACACTTCTCAAACAACAATTTAAAGAACCTCACTTTGTCCTGATCACAGTAGCGTGTATAATTTCGCTTTACTGATGTTTCCCTCACAATAACGTCGCTACAAGGCTTTACCACTTCCTTTTCCTCCTGCATTGTCTCTATTTCTTTCTCGCCTTTTAGAGCCAATTGAGCTAAATATTGTGTATGAGAGCTCAACGTTTCAAAACGAAACTGCTCCTCATCAACAATATAATCCATTGGTTCAGGTTGACCATATTCGTCGACAACCGAGCCTTTCCCATTTTCAAACATGAATTGAGTGTTCATAATCTGTAATTTCTGATTCAATTGTGAAAAAGAAATAAAACAAAGACGAGCATTTGGTATGCTCTCAAATATCCTAAGATTCAGCCAGGACGAATTTACATTTCGCACGACATTCTCCCGTCAGGGATTTTCCATCAGGGCGAATTTACTTTCCGGAAATAGTATACCATTCCCTCGAATAATTGCAGATGCTAGTAACCAAGCTACCCAGTCATCATTTAAAGGGTTTGCACGCTATTCTACCAGACGTTTTGATGACTGCCTTGCAGGCCAACCTATTTAATATAGATGATTGCGAAGAGAATTAAAATTTTATTTGATCTAATTACTGTGCCCTATTTCCCTCGATAGGTCTTTTACAAATTTATCCCCTTTTTACCCATTCCATTGAATAAGCCCAAGTATCCCGCTGAGTATCCTTGAATATCTCATTGAGTAGCCTTAGAATCCACTGAGTATGCACTGAGCATCTACTGAGCATCCCTGAGTATCCCAACAACCCAAGAAAAGAAAAAAGTTGTCTGAGATTGAGGCCGACTAATCGATTCCATTTACAAACAGATCATCAGAAATAGCTGCGTGTGAGAGTTATTTCAATGACTTTCATCAATGCACAGGCGTGCTTATGATAAAAGTACTAGTGCTATTGTCTCTCGATATTTGATTATTCATATCTTGATAATGGTCCCTAAAACATAAGAAACTTGAGAAACACAGATTTGCACAAGATTTCTGGCCTGAAAAGTATATTTCAAGCTAATACTGTAATTATGTAAAATAGGCTTTTCTAGAATAAAAACGATATTATATGCTAGTTTTTATGATTGTAATAATAGTATATCTACAGTGGTATTTAACGAAATCCTTGCCTAAACCAAGATCCACAACAAGCTTGTCTTCGTGGTTCTTGTGATGTGGATGAATTTTAAAACTGAATTCGTACTCTGGGGTATTTCTCAACATATCAAGCACAGCCATGTGTTTTGTCAAGTAGGTAGCAATATTACAGCTTAGACGATCCATCTTGATCTCAACCTTTTTAATTTTTTCAAATTTTTTTAACGAGTACTCAAGACAATGAGGATAATCTCCAAAGTTTTCAGCTTTAAAAAGATCCAGCGATGTTAGTTTTCTATATTCATCGTTTCCTGTAAACCGCTTTTCAATACTGTAGTCATCGTCATTGGCTGCAAAACATTTAAAATTCAAGGTGCTGAAGTTTAGCTGTGTGTCCAGCAAATTATTTAAATCGGTTAAACTGTAATCCACAAATAGTGGTTGTTTTCAGCTTTTTGAATTTACCAAAATGGTCAATAAGATTGGTATTAGGGTTTTCATCACTGGTATCTGATTCATCGCAGGGATAAGTAAAATCCACATATATTTTTTCCAAAAAGTCAGTGAGATTGAGCACAAGCCTGTTGTAGAGAGGAGAAACCCCATCAGGAATTGGAACATATTTCAACTTGTCAAACTTGGCGTCAGAGCTTTCAACTATTTCGATCAGCACCTTGTAAAAGTCTTCATTTTCAAAGAATCCCTCAACCGTAGTCAAATTAGGGGTGAAAGCTAGACCCATTACCATATTATACAGCTCTAAATTGAAACCATTTACGAGATTCTCGTTGTTGCAAATGCGTAATTGCTTGAAGCATCTAACATATGGACGATCTTTGAAGGCATCTTTGAACTTGTGAAAGTTTGCAGTTGACATCAAAGAAGCCTTTCCAAGAAGATCTGATTCGAGTATACAGTTCCATAGTTGACAAACTTGTCTGCATTCGCTTAATGTTTTAATATTCGGGTTATTATGGTCATCATGGCTGAGATTTTGGAATATAGCAATCCAAATCTCTATTGGTAATTTGCAGAGTATTTCGTTTTTTTTAGAGCTGATAGTTCCATTGAGCTGAAATCAGGGTATAACATAAAAAAAAAAAGGATGCATAAAAAGATATTCATTTATATGTTAACTGCTTGACTGATCATGAGATTTGTATTCACAACATATAGTGCTCGAACGTATATATCAGAATATACAAAGGCTACAAGCAATACAATTTACTGAACCATCATATAATGAGCTTGCTGAATGTGTGCATGTGCATTGGATCCCCCAATCAGTGCAAATAAGTATACCGTCTTAGTTCTCGAGTGTACAGTTCAAGGGCACCGAAACGAGTTTTGTTATTTACCTAAACTAGATAAACATGGGAGACTCTACAAAGATTTAGAACGATGGTTTTTCATAATGGCTGGGTGTCATACGATACAGTCCCATGTCAAGTGATGTACAAGCAAAGCTGTGTGTTTACACCAAGCATATAAATAAATTGCAGAAACATTTATACATTGCATTTGTAATGGTTTGGATGCGTAAAGATGTTTGGACAATGAGAAATATTTGCTTGAGTGCTTATTGTTACAGCATTGTAATTCTTTCAAATGGGCATTGTCCATATCTGTATTTAGTCAAGTGAGCTTTTCGTTCCAGGCAGTCAGCCAAGCTTCGATTAAAAGGGGGGGGAGGGACCAACACTTGCATGGAAATTATTAATTAAGGATAAGAAATATTGTTTTCTTGAATGTAACACTGTTCGATTTATTGAGTATAAACTGCTAACAAAGTACAAAGCGACAAAAGGGATCGAGTCAAAGCACCAGGCCTTGTGTGCTTTGTTTCATTTATCCTTCTCAATGCAATATTTTCCATCACCATGAGGTCATTTTAAAAGACTGATAGTATCGAGCGAAAGACCTTCATTTGTGCTGTTGCCATCTTCAGTGACATGGAATAGCGCATTACTATTTACTGCTGCTTGGTGAAACCCCGTCATGAGAACACGCTTTACAAACCATTTTAAGACATGCATGTTACGCAAAGACCAAAAAAAAAAATCTTAATAAATTCACCTCGTTCGATAACCTCTTATCTTTTCCTTTTCTCCACACATTTTGTGCTCACAAAATAATCTTTGGCTGACAGTGGATCATTTTCATGTTTGCTTGCTAGAACATACCAATGCAAAGAATTTCAAGGGCAATGAATTGGCTCCACAGAGCAAAGAAAGGTGATTTGACTGATGACGGCAATGCATCACCAAACCAACGGGATCAAATCTACGAGGAGATACAGCAGAAATCACAAGCATCGTTCAAGAGCCCTAGTCTGCATTCATCGCAGTATGGAGATCATGAGCACGACCCGCAGCGCAGACCTTCAATCCAGCGAACACAGACAACTGTCAAACTACGAAAGATCAGCAGTAATGATGGACGCAGAGTGTTTGTCAACCTCCCTCTGCCTCGTTATGAATTAACAAGTAAAGGCAGACCAAAGACCACATATGCCACCAACAAAATCAGAACATCCAAGTATACGATCGTATCCTTTATCCCAAAGAACTTTTTTGAGCAGTTTCGCAGGCCAGCCAACATGTATTTCTTGGCCATGGCTATCATTCAGATGCTGCCCATATTTGGTGTCAAATCGCCTGCTTTGACTCTTTTGCCCATCTGTACTGTGGTATTCATCACTGCACTCAAAGATGCCATTGAAGACTTTCAAAGACACAAAGTGGACGAGCAATACAATCAAAACATCACTCACACTCTGAACGGCTATCAGAATGTAAACTACCCCGAACCGAAAAGCAGCCATAGTGGGCTATTTTCTTCATGCTTCAGAGCATCAGAGGAGCAGCAGCAGCAGCAGCAGCAGCAGCAGCAGCAGCTATCAAATCAACCTAACGGAAAGAACCACGTTGAATACCATGAAGACACATCTGAATCAACACAGGCGCCAGTGACATCTAAAGCCGATGTGTTTGCCAAATCATTGTCCAAAGATGTGCGAGTGGGCGATTTCATTCTATTGCGAAACGGAGACAGTCTACCAGCAGATGCCGTCTTGCTCTCCACGTCTGACAAAGAAGGCGTTTGCTTTGTAGAAACCAAAGACCTGGATGGCGAGACAAATTTAAAGCCTCGTACAAGCATTCCTCAATTGAAGCACATCCAGTCTGGTGCCGATTGTCTGAATCAGTGCCATTTTTATTTGGAAGCCGGCTCCCCCTCGCCAGATCTATACAAGTTTGAAGGAACTTTGGTCACATTAGAGAAAGCTCAAGGCTCGTCAGAGAAATGGGTCAAAAAGAGCAAGACGCCCATCGAAATTGACAATATTCTGCTTCGTGGCCATGTAGTGCGAAACACAAAGTGGGCTATAGCCCTCGTCTTGTTTACAGGCACAGACACAAAGATCATGCTGAATTCTGGAGAAACACCAAGCAAGCAAAGTCGAGTTGACAAAGACATGAACAAAGAGGTAGCAGGGCATATATTGCAACAACGACTGTTTGCTACTGACTAAACATGACCCTAGATCTTTGTAGCGTTTGCTGTGCTGTTCTTACTTTGCTTGGTCTGTGCCATTATGGGCGGTGTCATGCGTTATCGTGCCATGTCTAGCGACGCAGCAGAACTATTTACAGCACAAACAGGCTCACCTGCCTATGTTGGCTTTGTCAATTTCTGGTCCAGTCTTATCATTTTCCAGAATATCATACCAATCTCACTCTACGTGTCTATTGAATTTGTAAAAACTTTCCAGGTAATACCTATAATGGCTTGTTCTGTTGGCATGCTCATGCATTTTATCTAGGCATTTTTTATATGGAACGACTTGGACATGTGGGATGAAGACTCAAAAAAGTCCTGCGTTCCGAAAACTGTAAGTATCTCTAGAGCAGGAGCATATGGTATATTGAATTGAACGCTGATTTGCATATCTCAAGTGGACTTTGTCCGATGACCTTGGTCAAGTAGAGTACATCTTTTCCGACAAGACCGGCACGCTTACTCGGAACATTATGGAGTTCAGAGAATGCACCATTGGAGGCATCCGCTACGGCGATAACGGGTTCTCCCCCGAATCAGAAGGTGCTCGCGGTGCTCGTCTTCGCAAGGAGAAAGAGAACGCTCAATACAGACCCAGCGATGAAGAAAGCTCCTCTCGTCCTGTAGACCAGACTGCGCAAAGAAGTGGAGCTCCATCATCCGCACCAGAGATGGTGGACGTCGAGGAGGATCCTTTTAATAACAGCAATGAAAAGGAGGCCGACGAAAGCAATAAGCAAAAGCGACAGGAAATCATCAAAGACTACGAGTCGGCGTTAAAGGAGGTTTTCGAGCCCATTTACTCATCGCTCAACCCTGATAAGCTTTCGTTTGCTGATCCGCAGATATTCAAAGATATCGAATCATCAGATATGCGCAAAGATGCCCATAGCGACGATCAGTCTACTCGGATTAAAGAGTTTTTCATGCTGCTGGCACTATGTCACACCGTTGTGATTGAAAAGTTTGGAAAAGACGGCAAGGTCATCGAAGACGAGGAAGACGAGGATCAAGACGAAGAAGCTGGTAAAGAGCAGCCCAAGATTGATGAGCGCAGCATCGCCAGTGCCAAAGACAAGAAGAAGGGAAGATATCGATACAAGCAAGAAATTGAGCAAGTTGAACATGTGGATTCAAGCGAGCCGTCTGTAGATCTTCAAAAGAAGGCTGAAAGACGAGGGTTAGGATTCAAGGTGAGAGTAGGCGGTACCAAATTGCTACAGGTGCCTGGGCTGCGACATCTGAAGAAAAACAAAGACGCCAAAGACGGTCTCACGCGTTCTCGCAGTCGAGGTGAAGAATTCAGCTCTCTTACGCAAGACAACCAACATTTGGACCGCGTAGACGATACTATCATGACGCTAATCGATTACAAGGCGGAATCCCCTGACGAAGCAGCACTCGTTAACGCAGCGAAAAATTCTGGCTTTGCATTTATCAGGCGGAAAGGACCAGTGCTCACTGTGGATATCCTCGGAACGGAGTATGACTTTCAGCTACTCGACACTCTTGAATTTAATTCTGACAGGAAGCGTATGAGCGTTATTCTACGCCGGCCAGCTCCATGGAATGATATCATCCTGTACTGCAAGGGCGCTGACAATGTCATTGGAGACCGTTTAGATAAAGATCAGCAAAAGGAGGATATCGTAGAAAAGACATTTGATGATATTGACATCTTTTCGGAAAACGGTCTGCGGACGTTGCTACTGTCTTTTCGTATTGTGGACGAGAACGAGTATAATGAATGGAAGAAGGAGATGGACGAAGCCAGTACGGCGACTGAGAAACGCTCGGAAAAAATCGCAGACGTACAGGCAAAGATGGAAGTTAATCTCCAACTGCTGGGCGCTACGGGTATTGAAGATAAGCTACAGGATGGCGTTCCACAATGCATCGAAGATCTTCGTAAAGCCGGTATCAAAGTGTGGGTTCTTACAGGCGATAAATTGGAGACAGCCATCAATATCGGATATGCAAGCAACCTGTTGGATGGTGACATGAGGCTGTGGAAAGTGCGTGGCGAGGACGACACTGACAAAGTGACGCAAAGTTTGGTGGACACTAGCAACCAAATCGACCAAATTGAAGCGGACTATGAAAAGGAAGGAAACTTTGATGTTCCAATGAAGGAGAATGCGCTTGTTATTGAAGGCTCTGCTCTTGTGCATGTATTCGAGTCGCCAGAGGCAAAAGAACAGTTGCTGGGTATTGCTATCCGCTGTAAAAGCGTCGTCTGCTGCCGTGTCAGTCCTCTTCAAAAGGCCCTGGTCGTCCAGCTTGTACGTAAATACCATAATGTCGTGACACTTGCTGTGGGCGATGGAGCCAACGATGTCAGCATGATCCAAGTCGCCAATGTTGGTGTTGGTATCGCTGGTCAAGAAGGAGTACAGGCTTCAATGGCTGCCGACTATGCTATTTCGCAGTTTCGTTTTCTCCACAAGCTGCTACTCGTACAAGGCCACTGGAGTTACTCTCGTGTGTCTGAGATGATTTTGACCTTCTTTTTCAAGAACGTGTTTTGGGTGTTTCCGTCTTTATGGTACCAGATATACAGTGCTTGGTCTGGTAACATCTTTTACGATTACTCTTTTCTTCAATTGTACAACATTATCTTTACTGTTGCGCCAGTTGTCATTATTGGTGCTACGGATCAAGATCTCACCTCGCCGTATTTGAAGCATTTACCTGGTGTTTACAGTGTTCGAGGAAAGCTCTACACTAAATTTAAATTCTGGCTCTATTTTTTCGATGGCATATGGCAGTCTGTCGTTGTCTTTTACGCATTTTATTTCCTTTGGATAGGTGGAAACCCTAACGCTAATGGTCGATCTGAATCCATGCTGCAATTGTCCACCTCTGTTGCAGTCACTGCTATTGTTTTGGCCAACATTATGCCTGGCTTTAATACGTATTACTGGACTTGGTGGCAGTTTACGTTTATTGGCATTGAAATCTTGCTTACATTTCTGTGGGTAGTTATATATGGTGCATTCCCTTCTGTTTCTCTGTACGGTATGGCTCAAATGGTGTTTGGTTCATGGTCGTTTTGGATGACCTTCTTTTTGGCCATCGTAGTCGCCTTCTTGCCTCGGTATTTAATTACATTCATCTGTGAATGGTGGTTTCCTAACGTAGTGGCAAGAGGAAGACACCTTGAGTTGTACGAAAAAAAGGTTAAAAGAAAACAAGAAACGGAGGAATCTTCATCTTCGTTTTGTGGACATTGCTTTGGCCATAAAAACATAAGAAATGTATAATAATTGTATTCATATTTGTAAGAGCCTAAAAATAAATATTCCAATGATATAACCAGTATTTGAAAGGCATATAGAGCCACGAGCTCAAAAACAAGTTCAAGATAATTTTTGATATAGTAATCATATTGAGCTTTCATACAGTTTAGATTTGGTTGTAACTCATGATTGGATAATATATAAAGTGTATCAAGAATAAAGATGCTCTCATCTTGACAATCTTTTCTAAAAACATACGACACCGTTTTTTGATTCATGATCAAAGGTATATGCAGTAGTTGCTATTGATGAATTGTGGCGTTTAAAAAGAACAAGCCATCCGGGAAAAAAAAAAAAAAAAAGATTTTTTCAAAACCACAGCGAGAAGCCAGAGTGTATGGAACTTCCTCCTTTTTCACCTGGACTTATTTGGCCTTCTTATAAACCTTATAAACCCTTCTGCACCTTAACTTTTGCCAGAAAACTAACGATAGCCGTCCGCTTGAAAATAATCATTTGAAAAATGTCTAAAGTCCCTGCTAGTAAGCTGTTGGTCATGTAGAACGCAGGAAATTTAGACTAACAACAATCTGCAGTTTTGAACGCTACTGAAGAAGACATCCAACTCTTGTTGGCTGCTCAAGTCCACATTGGCACCAAGAATGCTAATACCCGTATGGCTCCTTATGTCCATAAACGTCGCGCTGATGGTATGTTTTTCAATGAGTATAATGATTGCAAGAGGTATATACTCACGGAGCATTGTAGGCATTAACTTGATCAACATTGGCAAGACCTGGGAGAAGCTTATCTTGGCTGCTCGTGTCATTGCTGCTATTGAGAACCCCCAAGATATCGTTGTCGTATCCGCTCGTCCCTATGGCCACCGTGCTGCCCTCAAGTTTGCTCGCTATATCGGTGCCGAGGCTATTGTTGGTCGTTACACTCCCGGTACCTTTACCAATTACATTACTCGCTCTTTCCGCGAGCCTCGTTTGGTTATCTGTACTGATCCTCGCTCTGATTACCAAGCCATTCTTGAGGCATCTTACGTCAATGTACCTGTCATCTCTCTTGCTGACACTGATGCTAACCTCAAGTTTGTTGATGTTGCCATCCCTACCAACAACAAGGGTAAGCACGCCATTGGTTTGATCTACTGGCTTTTGGCCCGTTCTGTCCTCCGTCTTCGTGGTACTTTGGATTACTCTACTCCTTGGGATGTCATGGTTGACATGTTCTTTTACCGTGATCCTGAAGAGATTGAGAAGGAGAACGAGGATAATGCTGCTGTTGAGGAATCCAACGTGGAGTGGGGAGCCACTACTGAAGCCGAAGTTGATTGGACGATTGAAGGCTCTGCTGCTGATGGTGTTGCTGGTGCCGCTCTCCAAGGTGAATGGTCTGCCGAGGCTGTCAATACTGACTGGGCTGACGATGTTAACCCTGCTCCCGCTTCTTCTTGGGACTAAGCATTTTTTAATCAATAGCTTGTTTTTTTTTTTCGCCTTCCCAGGGCAAAAATTTCAATTTCCAATAAACAATAATAAAAAAAGCCTTTTTTTCTTTTGTTCTACATTTCTCTCTCTCTCTCTCTTTCTTCCTCACATTGTTATAGAAGACATGCCCAAGGACCCCATTGAGAAAAGAAGCAAAAAGATCGAGCAGCTCGTTCCTATTCCACCTGTGCCCTCAAGACCACAACAATGTTTGTTCGTAATTGATGTTTTCATGTGATAAAACTCGACTGACAAGTTTTCAGGTCATTTTTTCATGCCTAGAAAAAGGAGGTATTGTGGCTTACGAACTGGAAAAGACATGAAGTATTGCGGCGAGCATTCTGTAGGGATACCAGACTGTGAAGGGAAGCCAAAGCGAATCCCATGCCCTTATGATCCATCACAGTAAGTCGCCTTTTTTTTTCGGGGGGATGCATGTCTAAATGTATTCGCATTACATACCCAAAGCTCTATTTTCGAAAAGGATCTCGAAAAGCACATGAAATCAAAATGCAATGCCCGGCCCAAAGAATTGCCTGCCTGCCATTCACTCAATGTCAATTGCACTCTCCCCCTGTCAAGTGAAGAATTGGAATTCCAAAAGAACATTTATTCGCATCAGAATATGTTTGTTCAGCCGTGGCTGGCCAGGGTTCAGCTACAGGCACTATCCACAGAGGACTTGGATTCACTTGTAGACAAGGTTTCTGCTGCGTACGATGCAAATGTAGCGCCTATTCCTATGGAGCAGCTTACGCATCCCTCATCCGAGAAAAAAAGGTAGGTGCGGCCATATTGTATCGCTCAACCAAACGCTCAATGCTGTTCAGAACGGCCGTTTCCAACACCAAACATCTGGATCAGCTCTCCTCTTTGATGGGACACATGGAGAAAAGCGGCATGCTTCGAGATAAAACAGCGTGCTTTGTTGAATTCGGTGCTGGAAAAGCTGATCTGTCGCTGCATGTCAAGAAAGCCGCTGCGGAAGAGGACGGGGAAGCCACGTATTTGTTACTGGACAGAAAGAACGTACGTAACAAGGCTGATCAAGCACTGCTGGGACAGTCTCAGAACAAATCAAGAGTGCAGCGCCAGTTGATTGATATCAAAGACCTCGATCTATCAAAGGTAGAGTGTATTGCTGACAACAACAAGAAAGTGGTTGCCATTTCAAAGCATCTGTGTGGCTGCGCAACTGACATTTCGCTCAAATGCTTGATGAACTATGTGGTAGGCGAGAAATCCAAAGGACACAAAGAACCCATCCAGGGCATCATCATTGCGCTTTGCTGCCATCAAATTTGCCGCTACGAAATGTATCCCAATCAAGAATATTTAGAGTCTATCCACATGTCCAAGACTGAATTTGAGAGAATGTGCAAAATGTCAAGCTGGGCGACATGCCACAGTGGCGGTAACAGCACCAACGCAACAATAGGCGCCAACGAAAAGGAGGACGAACACGCAGACACAGACACATGTGATGCAGATGACAATTCGGATAAAACCAGGCAAGCATCATGATGTGTGGCATTTACAACGACCCTGCTGACCCCCCCCCCCACCCCCCTCTGTAGAAACCATTTCTCGGGAAGAGATCATGTTGAAAGGGAAAACATTGGCTACAAATGCAAGCGTGTCATTGATGCTGGCCGTGCTAAATATCTTGAGCAATTTGGTTTCGATGTCAGGCTTGTTTACTATGTTGATTCTGCTGCGAGTTTGGAGAACTGTGCTTTGATTGCTACCCCCAAGCGTTTGCAATGAACTTGTCTGCTAGCACATACTTTAGGAGTAATAAACAGCATGGGTTGTTATCAGATTCTTTGATTTGGAAGCGGTCCTTGGATTATTAAAGGATTAATCAATGGGACACAGATGAATCGTATACATCTGATCCGAAAAAGCGCGAGATACATAAGGTGGTCTTTGCACTGCATAAGCTCAGATAATTATCTGGCATTGTTAAATAGACGCAGGAGGAAAAACAATCCGATCCAACTTTTTATATTTGCTTTGAGACTTTTTTTTCGTTGCAATGAATAATATGATTTTGTGAGGGTATGCGGTGGATTTCATCGTTATTCACTTTGAAATGATGCTCGACGATTAATTTATGGTAGCGAATGAAAATGGTATTACAATTGTACGTTTGTGCACCATCAACATATTTGATCCGCTTAAACGGTTCTCTCTTGTCAAAACTATTGGTTGCCCAGTCATCGTGTGGAGGACAGACTTTACACACGCAATAAAAAAGACGGATAAAATCAGGCCGAGATCGTAAAAGATTCATCAGACTAAAGTAATGTTTAGACTGTAAAAAAAAAACTAGCTATAACATGATTTTTTATAAGCGAGAGCAATTCATCTCCTGTATATTTTAACAGCAATTCAAGACGGATTTCGACCAAGCTAGGAAGCTCCTTTTGCACGGCACGGATAATTTGCTCGGCTTCACCAGCTGCTGCAACGCTTTTGATGTCCGACAGTGCCGATCTCTTATAAAAGGCAAGGCTTGTCAAGTGAATTTTGTGATCTCCCAAGATCACCATGGATTACCAAGTCAAAGAACAGCGTAATTTACACCTGATACTTTTATCGCCAATTCTTCAAAACTAAAATAATGTTTTCTAGGAAACTCGGTTGCAAGCAGTGGTAACACTGCTCTAGCAAATTATGATCAACAGGATGTAGAGAAAACGGAATCTTGCATTGAAGAAATCAAAGTATACAATCCCAAAGACGACCCAGACCATCCTGTTGTAAGTCCAAATTATGAAAGAACACCATTGACAACCTAACACTTATTTTTCTTTCAACAGAACTGGCCCCAAAAAAAGAAGTATCTTGCTCTATTTGCCATCTCTCTTGACTCATTTATAGGATACTTTACATCCGCAATTTACGTAAGATGCATTCATTGAGCATGCTCTAGTAAAGCTTATCATTATAACCGTTTGTATTTACATCATGTAGATGCCCGCCGTCCACAATATCATGGTTTATTTCAACACCGATCTTACAGTAAGTAAAACACAAAGATGTAATTTTTATATATTAAAGCAGTGCACACTATCTTTAGACAATCGACGCCACCATTGCTCTTTATTTGGCTTTCAGTGCCATTGCTGTAAGCGCAACTAACAGATGTTATCATACCTTTCTTTGGAACTAACTAAATATCATATAGCCTCTCTTCTGGGCGCCTTTAAGTGAGCGTTTAGGCAGAAGATGGATTTATATCGTTTGCCTGATCCTCTACTGTGTTTGTACTATCGTCTGCGGTGTCTCTACAAACCTTGGCCTTTTCTTTGCATTCAGATTATTACAGAGTGTTTTTGCCAGTGCGGGTCAAGCCGTAGGTGGCGGCAGTATCTCTGACATGTTTGAGCCTCGTGAACGTGGAAAGGCAATGGGTCTCTATATGCTCGGAACTATCCTTGGCCCATCCATTGCCCCGGTCTGTGGAGGCTTTATTAATCAGAACCTGGGCTGGAGATGGATCTTCTACATCAAGACCATCATTGGCGGTGCCTTTGCTATCTTGAGCTTCTTTTTGGTTCCTGAGTCGCTTTACGTCCCAGCCGAAAAGCGAGTTGCTCCTCCTACCAACCTGAAGGAAAGACTAAATAGACTCAAGTTTAATCCCGTAAAAACCTAATCAACTAATTCATCAAAGATTAATAAGTCTAAAAAAAAAAAATTGCATAGTTTACCAGCTTGCTTCTTTTATCAAGAAAAGAAACTGCCGTCATCTGTATCCCTGTCAGCATTGCGTTCGGCTGGTTCTACTATCTGGTTACTATTCTCTCCCCCACTTTTGGCGAAATTTACGGATTCTCGTCTGGAGCCATTGGCCTTTGCTTCTTGGCAAGCGCTGTCGGTAACATATTGGGCGCCATATGCTCTGGAGTCCTGGCTGACAAAATCAACAACTACTGTATCGCAAGGAATGGCGGTGTGGCTGTCAAAGAGTTCCGTATCAGGCCAATTTATGTTGGCTTACCATTTATGGTTGTAGGCTCTCTTCTGTACGGATGGCTTCTTCATGCCCGCGTGAATTTTATGGGCCCTCTTGTTGGTTTCGCCATGTGTAAGCGCTAACAAGTGTTGATCGATATTGGATTGTTATACTAAATATGCGCACAACGTAACGTTTATAGTTTGCTTTGGCCTCATGTTGAGTATTGCAGCGACAAACACCTATTTGGTTGAAGCCAATACTTCCAGAGCGGCTTCTGGTAAGTCATATGCAAGTTTTGTTGGCGATCGAAAAGTGCTGATATTATGCAAAATATAGCTGTTTCTCTGAACAATTTTACTCGAAACATGTGCGGTATGATCTTTTCATTGACTGGAGTCCAGATCAGGGAATCTCTTGGTGATGGATGGTCATAGTAAGCCATTTATTGTGTAAGCTTGGTAGTAGAATTCAACCACTAACATTGCAAACCATAGCACTTTAGCCTCTTTGATGTGTCTGGCTGCATTCTCTATCTGTGTTCCGCTTGTTCAAATATTCGGTGCAAAATGGAGACGAGAAAGGGAGCAACAAGACTGATTCGTATTATTTGAACCGTAATTACAAAACATAGACTGTACCATACCTTATACTGCTCCTTTACCTTATACTTCATTGCTACATTAAACAAGGTCTCTGGGCATTATTTTTTTAAACATATGACTATGAAATGTCAAAATCATTTGTCATAACCAGTCGAGATTTGAATTTAGTCCTTCTGATTCTTTCAAATGATATGTGATGATCCCAGTAGAATTGGACTTTATTGTAAGGAGGTCGCTTCTTAAACGGTCAATGGGCAGTTGGGTTGTGATTTCACTTGATCAAGTGGTCTGTGTAATCCTCAAGTTGGTTTCCCGAAAAAAGACTTCTTCATTACTAAGTTGATATTCTTCAAGCTTAAAGTCTGAGAAAAATGCTTGATCTCGACTTTTCTCAGGCATGTTTTTTTTTTGGCATTAAATCAACTGCTCAACTTTCTCCATACATTTAGCAGAGTCGTGAATACAAATAGAAGGCTGGACAGAGATTCACATTGGATCTGATACACGTAGGCTTTCTATGTGGCGAACAAATAGACATTGATAACACCATCTTCTCTGGGTTAAAACATTCATGTTACATAAAATCTTGGACGGAAAAACAATAAAACCATACTAAATCTGCTTTGCTGCGAGATCATTTGTCATTGGGAGTATAAAAGAGCTCTTATGTTTTGTGATTTTCTGTCTTTTTTTTTTTTTTTCTTTTTTTGATCTCTAATAGACAACATGAGTGAGACACATTCAAAAACATGTAACTTTCGATTGATCTAGTATATAATGCGAATGTAAAGCTAATGGTTTTGTGCGCGGTATATAGCGCCTTCAATAAGTAGCGATAACAGTGATACAGTACCTACCAATTTCCAGGATAAAGACATTGCAGAAATTGAATCGTATAATGAAGGGGCTGCTGCACAGTACAACTATAAAGAGGATCCTAACAACCCAATGGTGAGTGGCCTCATTGTTCTTGATCTGTCAATTTTGTCTGACAAATGCCGTCTACTATATATGACAGAACTGGCCCAAAGGCAAGAAAACGAGCCTGCTGCTTGTTGTATCCATAAATTCGTTTATGGGATACTTTTCTTCTGCAGTCTATGTAAGTTACCATTTAACAGCCTGCTTGAACGTCGAACAATTGACATGACAGATACATAGATGCCAGCCACGCACGATATTATGGTCTACTTTAACACAAATCTCACTGTAAATTTTGTATCCCCATCACACGTACTAACTCATACTGACATTGGCGATTTTATTCGTGTAGCTGATCAATTCTACTATTGCATTGTTTCTGCTGATGAATGCATTAGCGGTAAGTTTAAGCACAGCTGTCATGATTTTTTTTTTTTTCCTAAACTGTATTGACTACATGTAGCCGCTTTTTTGGGCCCCATTAAGTGAAAGAGTAGGCAGAAGATGGATTTACATTGTCGCAATTATTCTTTATACTGTGTGCACAATCATTTGTGGCATTTCTACAAATCTGGGTCTATTCATTGCTTTTCGATTACTGCAAGGTATATTTGCCTGCGCGGGTCAAGCTGTGGGTGGTGGCAGCGTCTCTGACATTTTTGAGCCACACGAACGTGGAAAGGCAATGTCTATTTACATTTTAGGGTAACTGGAGCATGTATATTTCTCTGAAAATTTATGAATATTAACCTCTATACTATAGCACTATCTTAGGTCCTGCCATTGCACCTATTGTCGGCGGGTACATTGATCAATACCTAGGATGGCGTTGGATTTTCTACATCAAAACTATCATGGGAGGTGTTCTGATCATCCTCAATTTTATATTCCTCAAAGAAACTTTGTACACTCCCAATTCAAAGGCATTGCCGCCTCCTGCAAACTTTAGAGAACGTTTGCAAAGGCTTCGATTTAACCCAGTGAGTGTGAAAAAAAAAAAGACCGCATAAATCTGACGGTAGCCAGCTAACAACAACACTTGTAAGTTCGGCAGTCTTGAGCTGCTACTGAAGAAAGAAATTGCCCTGGTGTGTTTCCCCGTCAGCATTGCATTCGGATGGTTCTACTTTTTAGTGACAATCCTTCCTCAAACCTTCAGTTCTGTGTATCAGTTTCCAACAGGCTCTATTGGCCTTTGCTATCTAGCAGGTGGCCTCGGCAATACCTCTGGCTCTATCTTTGCAGGCGCCATTTCTGATAGACTCTATCACAAAGCCATTGCAAAGAACAATGGCGAAACGGTAAAAGAATTTCGACTAAGACCCATCTATATTGGTGTCCCATTGATTGCACTTGGCTCAGTCATGTATGGATGGTTTTTACAAGTACCGACACATTGGATGGGACCATTGGCATCGTATACTATCAGTAAGTGTTCCATCTGTATACGGCCGCTTGGCTACTAACTTGTTTCTCGTTTTTGAATAGCTACATTTGGCATCATGTTTACAATCACAGTTGCAAATACATATCTGGTAGATTCCAATCATACCAAAGCTGCCTCAGGTACATAGACATGTACAGTATCTATAATTTAGCTAACACGTCTGATTTAATTCAGTTGTTTCTGCCAATAACTTTACCAGAAACATTTGTGGTATGATCTTTTCATTAACTGCTGTACAAATAAGATCATCCCTTGGTGATGGCTGGGCATAGTAAGTTATCTATTGTAAAGATGGGGTATAAATTTTTTTTTAACCAAGTCGTTCTGTACAGCACTCTTATGGCCATTATGTGCGTCATTTCTTATATAATTTGCATTCCCCTAGTCCAGAAATTCGGTCAAAAATGGCGTGAATCTTCTTCCAAATAAAAAGCACACGAAATTACAGATTTTGAACATTCAATTTTTGATTGAAATTGTAAAGGTCCTTTCATCGACGAATATTGTCGACCTAAACCAATAGATTAGATTCATGATGAGGAGCAGTTTCGTCTTGAAACATTGAGCTCTCACATCTAACCCGCCTCGAAAAAGTGAGAAAGAAATGGAGGCAATTATATGGGAAACTTTGGATCCTGACAGTATCTTTGAGAAACGGAGAGAACCTGGTTTTCCACGTATTCTCCATTATTCTTCGAGTACATCGATGAGAACCCTTGTATCGTTTTGGACAAAGTTAAAGTAAACATTGACAGAATTAGCAGCATCCAAAAGCACTTGGTTTGATTTTGTAAAACAACTGCAGATAGTCTCTCGAAAAAGCTCAGCTTCAACCTATAGATTGAAAACACACTAGCATTATGGTTGTTTAGTACGGTACCTCCCCAGCTAAATGTAAAAGGATAAGCAGTATCTTGATTGTACATACAGTTGCTTATATGTCTGCTTGCTATAAGCTGACAGCGACATATTCATTCGAACATTAAGAGCGCATTCGATTACATGCAGACGTATGGTTTTCAACAAAGGCCAAATCTTTGGTTTATTACAAGTTGAATTCGATACGTACCATGACATGTGGCAATAAGGTGCCTGAGAAAGTTTTCATCTTGATTGATTGGCTTGAACTTTTGACACATTTGAAAGACTTTCCCGGAGATGCAAAAAAAAATGCAAGCTTGCTGTAAATGTAAGAAAACTTTTTTTCAATTTTAGAGATCTTGCAGTCTTTTTCTCTTCTACGTTAAACATATATCATGGCAGGAAAACCAGATTCTAAGCCTGCAGCTAAAAAACCTACTGCTGGCGCAAAAAAATCTGCCGCACAATCAACTACAAAACGATCCGCCCCAATCGATGCCACCACCGAAAACGAAAAGCCCAAATTAACACAAGGACAGAAACTACTCAAGTCCATGACTGCACAAAAAGCGGCCAAGAAGGCTCTTATGAAAGGTGTGGCAGTGACTCATGTCTCTTTTGACGATGATGGAAATAAGGCCCATGTGGAAACTGTGATTCAAAAGACAGCGCCACCGCCTGCCAAGATCGTAAATCCGAAAAAGCCAAACAAGAATCGACCTGCTGTAAAGAAGCCTGAGCCTATAAAGAAAAAGAAGCGTACTGCCGACGAAATGGAGCAAGATCCGGTAGAAGAGGAAAAAGGAAAGGAGGAGGAGGATGACAGTGAGAAGAAGGACAACAAAAAGCCACCCAAAAGAGCCAAAAAGCCCAAGAAGAGTAAGATTGAAATCGAAGAATCAAGAAAGGATGGCAAGCAAGAAGAAGCGCTTGCTTATGTTCGCTTATTTATTAATGATCGTGAGGCGTGGAAGTTTAAAAAGGTGCAACAAATCTGGTTGCTGTCAAATCTGTATGAAATTCCGGAAGACGAGTTTGACGACGTATTGGAATATCTAAAGGATCTCCAAGGTTCAGCTCGCGAGGTATATTTTGCGATTCTTATCAGACCAAAAAGAAAAAAAGACAATGTTTTGACCATGACTTAAATAGAAAACTAAACAAGAAGCAAAAGACAAGATCCCCATGAAAAAGGCACAAGCACCCGCTGCTGTTAGTCATACTTTGACAGGATACGCAAATGTAGATGCCGGAAATGATGATGATTTTGATGCTGAGAAGCTGCTAGCACGAGCAACTACTGCACCAGTTCACCAAAAAGAAGCGATAGAACAAGAAAACGAGGAAGAGGAGGAAGACTCGGATGAAATCAAGAGAGCTAAATCAATCATAGAAGTGCTTTCGTAAATAAACCATTTTTTGTATATAACCGCATGTCAACAAAACTTGGCATATCTGGTGCGAGCATATGATACACACACAAACTGTTGCCAAACACAGCAGCATTTCATCAACATATGCAATTTTTTTTTGTCAATATGATCGAAATATCTTCCGGCTCTTGGAGAATGCCTAAATTCCAAGCTTATTTACTTTTTAACCATCAAAATACAAGAATAAAATCCTTGTTATAAGACGTAACACTGGCAGTTGTTTTGTTATTTTTTTTTTTCCTATTGCCTGCTTCCCCAAAATGACAAGATTAAGATATGGAGTGCTCTTATTAATTGGTTAGGAATACCGATAATCCAACTGTTCATTCGTCTAACATAGAGTTTCAACACGTAGCATCATTAATTGCATATACTAATGTAGCAAATGCGTTGGAAGAAGGTGGGTTTATGGGAACATTTCATCAATTGAATTCGACATTTACATCTATTGTTAGGTACTATGCTTTTGCCTGTTTGGAATCATCCCACCGAAGTTGTAGATGGTGCTCCCGCTCCTCAAGCTACTGCTTGTGCTAATTCTGGACAAATTGCCTTGACCTATGTAAGTGGAAGTCCATCACCAGAAAATTCTCCTGCATAACATGTGTAAAATCAGAATGAAGGGCCTAGTGATGTTACCGCAAAGGTGCTTAACGGATTGAAGGCTGCTCAAGCTAAAGCCAACTTTTTCGTAAACGCCACATGGTAAATAGCCAAATGTTTGCCATCCCTAGTTCAAATCACTGAAATTTATATGTAGGTTGTACACTCAGCAGTATGCCATGATCTTGCAGCGTGCCTATAATGATGGCCATTTCATTGGTATGACCTATCGTGCTCCTGGAGACACTTCAGAAGGTCTGACGGACGAGCAAATCAGGACCGATGTAACAAACACTGCTAAAATCATTGAAACTTTGATTGGTGTCGCACCCAAGTATGTTCGCCTTCATTACTCACAACCTGAAGATATTCGCCTTGAAAATATCATCCGCAACATGGGTTACACATTGGTTTCTTATAATCTGGATACCATGGACTATAATTACAAGAACAACCCAGAAGGCATTTCAGACTTGTACAAGGAAATATTTGCCAAGCAAATCGATACCTATGATTCAAAGGGCTCTTTCATCTCTGTTCAATACGATATTCCCGACACTGGTTCATGGCAAGCTATATATGATGTCGTAAGAACAATCAATGAAGCTGGTTATACAATGGTTCGTTTAGATGGCTGTTTAAATGATAAACAGCCTTACAAAGAACATGCAGGCTCGACAAAGTTTGTAAGCGACAAACATTCTTTGGGTCAGGCAGATTACAAATCTGGTCAAGTAACACCGGAGAAACCAGCAAACACTAGCTCTGCTTCTACAGGTGTTTCTGCAGATGCTGCCGCTGCAGCAGCAGAGGAAGAAGAGGCCATTAAAAAGGCCAATAGCGCTGCTGCCATTCTGCAAAGATTTGAATGGTCAAATATCGTGTTTGCTGTGGTTGCTCTCTTTTGCACTTGGGCATTCTAAGTGCTATATATTTTTTATATAATTTATTCCCAATTAAAATGGTACATTTGAATGTCTATTCACTGCTTGATCTATGTGGACAAAACATGTAAACATATAAACATATAAACATAAAATAACATTGATAGGCTACTGAGAACTAGCTAATGCTCCCATGGGATCATAAGCAGGCAGAACAATAGGCGTTGTATCCAACAGGTTTGTCAGTTTGCGTGGTACATCGCTCTTTTCGAGAACAAGCTATATTACATAACGATAATGTTAGTATTTACAGCAGGGAAATTCGCACATGATAGTATATACATACCTGGTAAACAAAAGAAGAAAACCAATCGTCAGACATGACCCAGAAACCCTTATCGCCTGTTGTATCTGCACCCCATGAGTTTTCAACTCGCCAACGCACAGGTTTGCCTTCCTTATCAAGATGAACGCCAGTGAAAACCATTGCATGAGTCATCATGCTTTCCTTATACAACAGTCTCTCCTCCTTGGTTAGCCCAAATTCAACATTATATGCCAAGCTGTAGTCATAAATCTTGGTATCCATGGCACCGATCTTGTTGTTACTGAACTGGCCTACATCACAGCCAAACCACACGGGACGACCTGATTTCAAGACGTTGATAGCCAGTTGCTTTTGTGCTTCGGACGTAGTGTTGACGTAGCGGATAGGTTTTCCTCCTACAATGTTGCCGAGACGATCTACTGTGTACAACCTATTGATAGGGTTGCGAGGATCATTGATAAGAGACATGGTCTCTGAGATATTATATCCAACAACTTCACGAAAGAACTTTTTGGGAGTCAGATTGTGCAGGCCAACATACTTGCCAGCTTTGTCAGTAGTTTCCCAATCAAACTGAGAGGGAGGTTCACCAAGAGAAATAACCAAAATGCGGTAAATGTCCTCCATCATCTGTTCCTTGAAAAATCGGACTATTTCTACGGTAGCACCACGATCAACAGCGCTGCGAATTTGGGTGGCAAACTCACGCAATTTGACTGTGACCAACCAGTTGAGACGGCGAGAGTTACTACTTGCATAAGTCTCTGGGAATACGCTTTTTGGTACGACGCCATATTTCTCCACTAAATTGATAAGCATATCAAATTGACCGCCATCGCCCACAGGATCAGTTAAAAGATACTGAACTACACGGTCATCGATGTCTTCTTTAGCCAAGTCAATCATATTCTCCAGGAACCAGTTTGCTTTTTCAAGCTTGTCGTAAAAGAACAAGTAGCTTTGGGAGAGCTCAAAGTCATCAGCTAGCTTATACTTTTGGATGACGGACAAGCGCATGATGTTGGTACCGGCAAAGAGCCAACAGCGACCGCTGGACTTTTGGTTCGTCGCGCTTCCCTCCAAATCCAATTTGACATTAAAGACATGCTTGTCTTGCAATGCAGCCTTGGGGTTCAGCATGACTTGAGTAGGATCTGTACCAACAATAGCATTTCTTGCCAGCAAGTTTTTATCGTCCTCATAGAAACGCTTGGAGAATCTAGCGAGCGCATCACTAGAGATAGTAGCAGTGGAATAACGGCTGGCTTCAGCTTCATCTAACTTGAGTTGAGCATATTGATGCGAAAGCATAGATACGGACGAGGATTCAGTGCATTTTTCATATTCCTTGTATTCTTTTTCTTTTTCTTCTTTTGATGATTGAGCGCCCATTTTTTGTGTCTTTATTGATGAAAAGAGAAATGAAGAGACGCCATCAGTTTTTTGATTTAAAAAGGTACGGCATTGCTTTTCACACACACATTAGAGTCATGAGTGTTGCAAAAAAACGTGACAATGATAACATCCAAATAACGTAATTGATTAGAACCGATGCATAATGTTTATAATACTTCATAAAGGTACTATTTAGATTTGCACATCTTGAAACACGTATCATAACTTTATTTTCTCATGCATTTTCGGATATACGTTTGAATTTGTACCTTGTTAAAACAATCAAATCTACGGAATTTGGTGTTTTCTCAAAAACAGTTGTCAAATCAACTTTATACATCGTATATAATTCTGGAAGAGCATATTTTTATTATATTAGTTAATTCACCAAGAGCTCTTTAGGTGAAAATGCCCAGGCTACGGCCAAGCTAGACGATCTGAGATGAATGACAAGAAAAGAAAAAAAAGTCAAGGCAGACGTAGAATGCATCCATTATGGTTGCGAGAGTACAATGGAATGGAAAGAACGTGGGGTAATGGTACTCTGTTCAAGGCCCAAATGGAAATACATGTACCATGAGCCATGCGGTTGGAGGAAAAGACGGTGTGGCTCGTCATTCGCTTGGAACATACCTTCTTTATCTCTTCGGCTGGCGAAATTATTGATGGTGTTTCTTATTCTTAGCAACGAGGATCGGGCAAGGGGAGTCTCGAATCCATCAGTGCTTAAAATCATGTTTCTACCGGTGAATTGATTAAATTCCAAATAAAATAATTGTGACCATAGTGTGGGTAATCAGATTGAACTTTTCTTTTATCAATTGGATATATGGACAAACCAATTGATGATCAAGCTTCAGAATTTAAATTATCTAGAAGATTTGCGATGTCGCTAGACTTTGTTTTTGGTGATTTTGATATGACTTTGGATGATGGTGAAATAGTTGCAGAACCCACAAAAATGGCGCAACAGCAAAGTGTACAAACATATTCCAAGTTTTAGTACGTGGAGGTTATACATTTCAAACAAAAAAAAATATCGAGTGATCTGTAACTAGAGATCGTATTTTGGAGACATTTTACATAATTTATATGCCCAAGCTGGTACTTCTGTATCAAAATCAAGTGGCATGGAGCGTTTTAGACTTATGAAGTCAAACATGGCACGACTCTGATTCTCTCAAAAACCACACCAGAGCTCTTATTTAGACAACATGTATTTTACAATTTTTTTTTTTGAACAATAATGTGTATATCTTTATGGATCCACACAAAAAGATGATATAGGAGCTGGTCATCCATTTTGGCTTTGTTACCAAAAATGCATTCTATAATTTTGTGGATGTTTGAAGGTACTGTATGATAAAAGATGCGTGCATATCTTATCGAGCTGTCATATGGTATCTTTGGAACATTTCGAATTATAATTCAAACGGTTGTTATACCGTAGAATACAGTGAACCTTGTGAAGAGATGGATTTATGCTGTCCTCTGGACTTGAATACCAATAAAATATTTGCTCTGTTGATAAGGGGAGTCGGAACAGCTCTTCTTCCAATAAGCACTACAAAATGGACAGCAAAATGTATAGTAATTGTTTGAAATTGAACTAATTACGCAGTGATTAACAAAATACACAGATTCATTGAAATACCTTTTCCAAACGAACGCTTTGCATCGATTGCTCAACAAGTGATGAATGTTGATGAAGAGTTGAAGAGCGATCAAGTAAAGAGAACGATTACATGCAAGGATAATCTACTGCATGTGTAAGTTGGAAAACCAAATGTGCGTGTACCATAGCTAATCATCTCATGATATGCCCTTAGGCAGTTTGAATGTTATAATACCAAGATGCTTCGTGTAGCAGTTAGTTCATTTTTAGAATACTTGACCATGGTGACGCGAACTATAGAAGAAGATTTCAACAATTGACAGCTTTTGTACATACGATGTTCTGATTCTTCTATAATTATATACTGATCCCACTCGCCCACACATACACTTACACATACACATACACTTCCACTTCCACTTCCACTTCCACTTTCATTTTATCGATAAAAAGCACAAAAATTTCTTTGCTTGGTAAAACAACAAAAAATCTGGACACTTGCAAAAATGGCACGAGTCATGTTAATTTGGGTCTCTTGAAGTTTATATATATTATAGATAGAGATATGTGTGTATCATGTTTTAATGTGGCATGTGGTAAAGAAGGGTAAAAACGACAATAGAAAGAGTATAGTAGTATTCGTAGAGTAAAGAATTATGATAATAGTTGATAAAGTAATAATAATAAACTGTAGATGGGATATTGATAAGTGGAATAAACATAAGATATCATAAAAGAAAAGATTACAAAATAAGACATTTAATCTTTTTCTTGCTCTTTTCTTTTAAAGGATTCTGCTTGTTAATCTGTCTAACTACATCGTAAAATACTTCATCGACATTGATTTTGAATCTTGCTGATGTTTCATAAAACGGCTTTCCTCCCCATTGCTGAGACAGAGCCATGCCCTTCTCTCTAGACACCACCCTTTCATTCTCTAGATCGCATTTGTTACCAACCAGCACCATGGGTACCTGTAATTCTGTTTGAGCTGTCTTGCACAAAGAATTATGTCCACGTTCTCCTTACATTTTCAGTGCCTTTGACTCGTAATATTTGCTCCCTAATCTCATGAAGGTCGGTCAAGGTAATTTGGCTTGTAATAGAGAAGACAAGCACGAATCCCTGACCGTTTTTCATGTAAAGATCTCGCATAGCTGTAAACTGCTCTGTACCTGCTGTATCTAAAATTTCGAGCATACATTGTTGCCCATCTACTTCGACCTGTTTTCTATAGGAATCCTCGATAGTAGGGTCGTATTTTTCGACAAAAATCGATTGAACAAATTGGACAGTCTACCGAAACATTTTAGTTCGGGATGCTTTGGTTACATATATGATTCTCTTACCAATGCGGATTTTCCAACACCCCCAGAACCTAAGACGACAAGTTTATATTCTCTCATATTTGAAGATATATAGTCCGAGAAAGAAAGAAAATAAGGAAAAAAATTTAAGAGAGAGTGAGAGAGAGAGAGGGAAAAAAGGGCCCAGATAGCCTCTACTACTCTATTATTTTTATAGGCGACCTATATTGTTACAAGCACAAAGACGCAGACACACTCAAAGCACCTTTATAAAAAGGGAGTACATTTGCCTGAAAAAGGAAGGCAGATATTTATTATTCAGACGGAGTCTTGGCCAAGATATGTAGAACGAGAGAGAAAAACTGTGGTATATAAGGGCAGCAGTTACATGTCAATTGACAACATTTCACCCTCATTCCGCAGTTTCGGTCTATGGGAGCTACAGAGATTTCTCGACATGAAAAAGTGATCTACATTGGCAAAAACTAAAACAAAACGATAGGACTTTTTTTTTTTTTTTTTTTTTTTTTAGTATGAGTAACACCAATATTTATTCATTGGAGAGAGAATTTGATTATCCAACATGAGCATTTTCTTGGAATAAATGTACTTTGGGTCAACAGAGTCTCTGCTATAATAGGTTCGTCTGCCCTGACTCGATAACCTCCATTCAGACAGCTGCATTGGGTAGCGTTTTGGTGTAAACGGACTGATTTCAATCACCTTAATGCCATTGCTTAATCTACTCAACACACGTGGTAAACAGCTTAAATCAATCGTAAGGGGTGTGCGTGCTAGATTTAAATAAAATAGATTTGGCAAACCATCCAAGAACTTCTGTAAAACCTCCAAGCTAATGTTGCGACAGTAAGCGATGGAGAACCGTCTTAATTGGCTTGGATGATGCTGTTCGATCAGTTTGCTCAATACGTGGTCATCCAAGTTGATATGTCCTCCCATATCTAGCGATTGCAGTGCTGCATTGGTGGACTTTAGTATATTCATTATACAGTCATGACAGAATCGCGATCCACCAATTCCATTAAAATCCATGTTTAAATTCAGTTCGATCAATCTGGTGCAGTTGTTTTGGAGAAACAATATCAGTGGCGAACAGCATGACAGTGAATGACATCCTTGCAGGTTCAAGTGGGTGAGTGTTGTTGTATTCTGAAGATGTACGAATAACTCGCTTGTGATTTGTGTATATGCAAGATCAAGTCTTGTCAACTGATTTCCACTCGAGCGTATCTTATCAAAGAAAGGTATAAAGAAATGCTCCTGAGATAATGCCATGCACATGTAAAACGATATGTTGGTCAGCTTTTTCGGGACAGACCAATTGCTCAGTTCCAGCAGCTCTTGCTCTTGGCCTTCGTCTCCATCCTGACCTCCTTCCTCCAGCGCCAACCTTTCCAACTTACTCAATGTCGGTGGATTGAAGAAATCTGCCATCACAGTCGTGAAGCTTCTGTCGCAGAATCCAGTAAAGTCAACAGTTCGAAGCCTGTTTTGATGGTTGAAAATGGATCGAATAACTTTGGGTGATATAAAAGCATGCATCATTTCTTCGCCAACAAAAAGATCCTCCAACTGATCGCATCCACTAATCAAATCGGCCAACTCCTCTGCTACAATGATGGACCTTGCTTTTGCTTCCGTCCAACGCGAGCCCCGTGTTGTATAGCTGGAAAAATCTATCCTTCGAACAAAGCTGGCCAGATATCTGTTCTGTATAGATGCCTTCAGCAAAAGATACTGCCTAGGGTTATTGATCATGATGTGTTTGAAAAGCAAGTGAGTAACTGCAGCGTAAAACTGGCTATTAACCTGGCAGAGATTTGCTTTATCTTTTGATGACAAACATTGATTTGCTGCTATCAGTTCAATCAATTCAAATGATAAACTCTTCATTCTGATGTCTTTAAGAAGTAGAAAAAAAAAGAAAAAAAATGAGGAAATTGGATGGTGTAATCTAGAAATGTTCTTTAAAAAACGGGATGTTGGATCGTTGGAAAAAAAAAAAGGCTTCGAAATGAAAGAAAAGCTTTGTTTGCTATGACACAGAGAGGTCATGCCAACGGTAACTCAAATTTCTCACGATAAAAAGCATTATTGTCTAATTTGATTGGAGTATTTCATCAAATCTGATGACCTTGTGCGTCCTAAATCTTTCTTTGTTGAGTTGCTTTTGAAAGCCGTTTGTTGTGTAATCACCGATTCTTCTATTTTCATCATACTATAGCAGCAAGAAAAATTTAGTACACATTTTAGATATTCTTTTGTATTTATTGAGGCTAAAAAAAGATATTGCATGTCAAGTTTTTTTTTTTTTTTTCAGTAAAAAGCCTCAATATATTTGGTTGAGTAACAATCATTTTTTTCTGATTGATCTAATGCAGCATTTATGCAGCAGCTGTCAAAGCTTAATTTTCAACTACCATGTTATTCAGTAACACGGCAAGACCTCATATCAGAGTTTCAAATTAATCCCAGGGTCTTAGGGTAAATCATGGGTAATCATGATTACATTATGTAGTTAGATAGTAAAACCCTAGTGTAAATGAAACGCGTAAATATAATACGTCGGGAGATCTCTTATATGTAAAGGTAGATTTATTTCATCATACTTTTGACATAAAATATTATTCTGAAACGATCAATTGTTTTATTTGAAAGGTATCAATAAAAAGCGACCTGATAAGTGTTTATTTATAAATGTAAAGCGGCTGTGATCAATTGCCTACAAGTTCATGATGATCAACAATGATGATTCACATCATATAACTTGAACCTCAGTAGTCTCAGAATAAAACTTTCTTATTATATACCTGTTGGAACAAGCTTTCTACGTTTTGAAATAACAACTTTCATGCTTTATCCATATAAAAGCTACATTATGTTGAACCTAATATAGTTACATGTATGGATCATGATAATATTCATTGTTGTACGAGCTTATGCCGTATAAGATCTATGTTTCAGATGTATATTCCTTGTTTCTAGATACTCACTACAAGACATATAAGTATATCCGTGGTACTAGCTATAGATACATTATGTACTACAGACTTGTAAAATATGTGCGATACTATAGCTGTCCTTTACATGACATGCTTTCGACATGATACATACGCAGATATATGCCCAGAAGATGAATACCAAGTGATATACACTGAGACATTTTTTATTAATATAGACTAAATTGTTATGCCAGTGTAAAGGGCGCAGCGAAATGTTGTGTAAATGGTATGTAAAAAGTAATAAAGACTTTCTCTGAATAAAACCAGACACAAAACTGAAGACTTTTATTGTCGAAAGATATGATTTATTTATACTAAAATATATCCCAATCAATGTATATCCATATACTGTACAACCAGATCAAGTATGAAATGGAAGTCAATTCGATAGTGTTTGTAAGTGGTGCTGCTGGGATAGGTAAATCTTACGTGCTTAGAATGCTTGAGCGATACTATCGTTTAAAAGGATACAAGGTATGTCATTTTGCATTGCAAAAATTGATTGCATTTGCCTTAAAACATAATATCGTGGTATGTAGGTCTTCAAGTGTCGCAGTTTATAGACGAATACTCCATGATTAGGGCTAGCGCAACACTCTCGAAGTCGATGAACGATGCATTAGTGAAAACAACAAATAGGCCAGTAATAATGGGTGGCGTAAAAACTATTTTCTTTGGATACATTGCACAGCTCCTGCCAGTTCAAAAGAATGAGTCCTCGATATAGGCTATAAAAATCTACCATTCCGTAAACCGCTATATAGCGCTTCGGTCTACTTTGTCCTGTCAGGCAAAACGAGAAAGCGTTTATCGATACTTTAAACAAAATGCGTTTAATTTATTTTGATGAAGATGTTATTCATTTGATCAATCAATAAACAATTTACAAAAAAAACCTACCACTCAACTGTTTGCGTTTATATATAACGAGAGAAAGAGTCAAAAACGCAAATGAAGAAGACTTCAAAAAGTTTCCTGGCTATGAGATAAAATTCAAGACAAATGATACTTTTGTAGGCACTGCTGGCACTGCAAGAAAAGCCTTGAAAGAAACTCGCCTTCTAGAAGATTTATGCCTGAACTCGGTATGCCTTTAATGCTCTTACAGAATATATATGTTAGACTGGGATGGGTTAATGGGACAATTGCATGCCTTGTCGAAGTAGATGAAGAAAACATTTGTTTGAGAAAGTTTACTGAGAATAATGAAGAGCATGGAGAAGAGTAATTATACTAGTTACAAAGGATTTCAAGACAAGAACCAGGTTCAAGCTATGTCAGATCGCAATTCTCTGTCATTCCTGCGTTTGCATCCATTTCACAAAGCGCAAAGTGCCGTCATTGACTGTGTTGGCACCTATCTCGACAACATGCTAACCCATGGCCAGAGTCAAACAAACTTCTGATCTATTTTTTTTGGTGCCTCTTTGCCTTTGGCTATCAAAAGAAAATTTGGTGTGGATGTTGATGCAATAACCATTTCAAGAAAAAAAGTTTGCAACGATGAATAAAATTTTATAATCTCGTGCGACTTCTCGAAAACTGAAAGCAACTAAAATGAAATTACCAAACCCAAACAAAGCCTCGTTTTACTATATTCTTGTCTTTGTTATATTTTATTCTGTATTTCATTTATATCTTATTACGACGGGGAATGTCACGTTATATTGCTCATTTCATATTCACTCTTAAAAATGCAATTACTATATTAGGCAATTCTCCTACGCAGGATCATACCAATATTGTGCTCTGATTCAACGCTATGTTTTCCAAGTTTGATCTTGGTTCTTCAGTTGTTTTGACAGGAGTTATGATCAAATGTCTGTCATTCTTTAGTAAAATTAGTTGTTTTTTGCAGATAACTTTTGTTTTTCATGACATTTAATCACGTATATCGTTTAATTTATATTGCGCATACGTCAAATTAAAACTAGGATAATATATTGGTATTATTATTTGTATTTTTTTTCAAAGATAGCTGTTTGCATCATCCTACTTATATTTAAAGTTATAAAGTTTATTAAGAGCATAAAAAATGAGAATTTGTTAGAGAAGATCAGACACTATGCATATATTGGTTTTGAGGAGCCGCAATTAAGTCAATATCTAGTGCAACCGAAGAGGACATTAAGTGTATAAGACACATCCAATATACACATATCCCAATTTCCTTTCCTTTACCAATAATCGATACTTATTTGAATAACCAAAAAATTACCATTCTGACTTTGGTCGCATTTAAACATTTACTATTTCTAATATCAATAAACAGCTTGTTTCGAGGAAGCGCAGATTTATACTAATCTTTCAATAATACGTTCCACAAAATCGAGATCAACATCTAATAGTATAAATACATTAAAACCTCCCCACCCTAACCAAACTAATTTTCTTAACTTTACATTATATTTTATCAACATCGGCAACAATTATTTGGTATGGAATCATTACAATTATATTATTAAGCTATTTAAATTAACAAACAATAAAGTTGATTCTTTTATATAACTAGTCTATTTTACGTCAAAAAGTATTCCCTCAATTAAGTTGGTTTTTATTTTGAAACACTTGAACCACAGAAAGCCTTGTAAAATAGTCCCTCAAATTAATATACACATTGTTCGAGCAAAAATGAGTTACAAAAGATTCAGGAATCATGAACAATGATTAATTAATTAATCATACTTTACGGTGTAACAACCGTAGTTGGATAGTAATCAACAAAAGAAACAAAAAGAATAACAAAAAAGCACGTCAAGTCTAAACATTGGCTATTCCTTCATCCTCTTCATATTGCGTCTTATCTCTAGTTAATACTCCATTGTAATCTGGTCATAGCCACAGTAATAACCAGTGGTAAAGGAAATAGCTTTGAAAGACATATTACCACCTTCATCTAAAAAATAAATAACAGTGTCGAAGTTTTTTATTATTTTCACAACTCATTTTCACAAGAGGATGTTCCCAATTCGACGACATTTTAAATTTCAAAGATTTATTGCCTAAATGCTTCTAGTTAGTCTTTTTTATCCTTTTTATGGTGTTTCTTATGCTTCTTATGATGCTTCTTATGCTTCTTATGGTGCTTTTTATGCTTCTTATGGTGCTTTTTATGCTTTTTATGATGTTTTTTATGTTTACGATCTTCATCTTCGTCTTCATCTTCGTCTTCATCTTCATCTTCATCTTCATCTTCATCTTCATCTTC